>QXTE01000166.1:2716317-2859857 GCA_003942145.1 Platysternon megacephalum
TCCTTTCTTCCTTGTGTCAGGATCCTGAACTCTACCATCTCATGGTCACTGCCTCCCAGGTTCCCATCCACTTTTGCTTCCCCTACTAATTCTTCCCGGTTTGTGAGCAGCAGGTCTAGAAGAGCTCTTCCCCTAGTTGGTTCCTCCAGCACTTGCACCAGGAAATTGTCCCCTACACTTTCCAAAAACTTCCTGGATTGTCTGTGCACCGCTGTATTGCTCTCCCAGCAGATATCAGGGTGATTAAAGTCTCCCATGAGAACCAGGGCCTGCGATCTAGTAACTTGCCCAAGGTCAGACAGGAAGTCTGTGGCAGAGCAGGACCTTGAACCCAAGTCTCAGGTTAATGTCCTAACCACTGGACAATCCTTCCTTTCAGCCTTCTGGGTCTGGGCTGAAGCATGTTGGTGGGGCAGTGTGAATGAAGCCTGGAGAGTATTGTCCACGCCACACCTGTTCTGTGAGTATGTCAAGGCCCTCAGTTGATAGGGTTGTCAGTCTGACACCTTTCACTTGCACTATATTCAACAACATGCAAATGAAAAAATCATCATGTTTTTACTTACTAGAAAATAAAATTGATTGAACATGTATCACCTGCCCAGGGGGCCTTTTTTGGATCAAGGGCCTCCACAGACACTGATTTTTGTGGGTGTCTAAAGCTAGTGCTGTGTATTAAACTGAAGTGTGTGTCTTCAGTCAAACTACCAGGCTGGTGTGTGCTCAGCCTCTTTGGAGGCAGCAATCTTGATAACTTCTGTGATGGTCCAGTGAGAGGGATTAGACACTGTAAGTGAGACAGTTTTGGGGGGACGTGGGATTGGTAGGGTTGTTGGTGTCATGCTGCAAGGAGTAACCAGGCTGGTGGAAGCCAGGATGAGGTCACTGTGCTGCTGGTGGCAGGGCTCTGAGCCAAAGCAGCACAGCATGGAAGCACCCACGGTTTCAGGGCAGACAGTCACACAATCCCAGACTAGGTTGAGTGAAACCCCAAACACGTCAACCACTTTCTGTATTATTAAGGTGGGTTTTTTTAAAGTGATGCGTGTGACTTTTCGATGTCTTTGTGGGTCAAACAAATGAAGACTGAAATCTATAGTCCATTAACTAGATATTTTCCTAATGTAACTCATCTTGGATTTCCATCGTCCCCAGTTCATCTTTTTTAATCAGTCAGTATGAATTCAAGATGAGGTTAGCACCAGGATCTCAGGAAACAAGAGAATTTTATATCAAAGGTACCTACTCTTATTTTTAAGAGTTCATTTGATCACTGTATTGCTTGTACTAGAGCAGGAAAGCAGTGATTTGGCCACTTAAGTCATTAATTATTTTTTGTAAAGTACTTAGAAGATCAAAAGTTCTGCAGTCTAAAGGCCTGATTCTGATCTCATACCGGTTTCACAGTGATGTAGTTCTGCTGACCACCTTAATGGCGTTTACTTCTGAATGACACCAGAAAAATCATCATTAAGCATTATAGCAGATGATACACTGTGGCTGTGCCTACACTGCACAAAACCCCCAGCAGCAGTGAGTCGCAGAGCCCAGGTCTACAGACTTGGGCTCACAGGGCTTGTGCTCCACCACTAAAAATAACAATGTAGACGTTTCCATTCAGGCTCTGAAGCCCAGAAAAGTGGGGGATAATGTCTACACTGCTATTTTTAGTGCCATAGCATGAGCCCTGGGAACCCGACTCTGTAGACCTGAGCTCTGAGACTAGCTGCCATGTTTTGGTTTATTTGTTTTTGTTTTTCAATATAGATGTATCTGAAATCTCTTCAAATTATTTTAAGTACAGCTGCCATTAGAGAGGAGTACATTTCAATCTCTTTAACTTAACAAAGAGAAAACTAAGGGGTGACTTGATGATAGTCTGTAAGCATCTACATGGCAAACAAATATATGATAAGGGGCTCTTCAATCTAGCAGGCAAAGGTATGAAAAGATCTAATGGCTGGAAGCTGAAACTAGACAAATTCAGACTGTAAATAAGGTGTACATTTTTAACAGTGAGGATAATTAACCCTTGGAACAATTTACCAAGGGTTATGGTGGATTCTCCATTACTAACAATTTTTAAATCAAGATTAGTTTGTTTTTTTAAAAAGATCTGCTCTAGTTCAAAAGGAATTATTTTGGGAAAGTTCTATGGCCTGTGTTACACAGGAGGTCAGACTAGATAATTACAGTGATCCCTTCTGGCCATGGACTCTATGAATAGCTTGATAATTTCTGCTATATTTGGGGGGTTGACTTTTGATTTCATATTAGCAAGTTAGATGCAGAGGGCCTGATTCTTTTACACTAAGGCCCCTTTACACTGCCAGAGCAGTGTAGAAGGTCTTTAAGATATAAATGACGATCAAACCCAATTTAGGGGCCAGAGCAATGCCCGCTGAAATTGATGAGAGCCTTTCCATTGACATAAATGGGCATTGGACCAGACCCATACTACACAGTAGTTCATTATGGTACTGGACATACAATGGGCTAGATGGAGCCTTTCGGAGCAACACATAGCTGTGTTGCCCCAGGAAGAACACCTGTTAGGAACACCACACATTTTAAGTGGTATATTTTCTTGTATTATTTTGTTTATTTATTATTTGAGCACCACCACAAATTTGCTTGGCACTGTACAAACATATGGGAAGGCACAGTCCTACCCCAGAGACCCTAGGCTCAGCTTCTCAAAAATATTTAGGCACCTAAATACTTTTGAGGATCTGGGTTTTACAATCTAAAAGGTCAGATGAACAAAGGTAGGGGAAGGGGTACAACATATAAGTAAAGTGGTCAAGGTCTTGATAGTTTACACCTCGATAATACAATTATTGCTATAGCTTTATATTAGCTACATAGACCATCCCAAATTGCCCCTCAACCTTGCTATTATTAGTTAGCTAATTTACTGTAATATTAACTTTCATAGTAGTCACTCTTTTGGTTAGTTTCATAAACTGTCCTCTCAAGGAACAGAAAAAAGCCATGAGAGTTTGACAACTTTAACCAACACAGTGTGAATCATCTATTGCACAATTGTATAAACTCTTTCACCAGATATGTGATCTAAAATTTTTTCATGAGTATCTGTGCCAGTAAAGCTTGACTGCTCAAAGGTTCACAAACACAACTTCATTGAAATTTGCTTTCAAATTACAGTTCATTTGCAGAAGATATCTTCCACTATTCACTCAGCTCCAATTATAGTTATTCCAGACGTATTCGTGTTTATGGATGATACAGGACTCTTGTTTTGGGAGTCCATGAAAGTAAAATCCTCATAAATTCATGGATTAAAATTCTGCCCCCAGAAGGGGCGGCTCTATGTATTTTGCCGCCCCAAGCACAGCAGTCAGGCGGCTTTCAGTGGTGCGCCTGCGGGAGGTCCGCCAGTCCCGTGCCTTCGGCGTACCCGCCGCCGAATTGCCGCCAAAACCGTGGGACCGGCGGACCTCGTGCAGGCATGCCGCCGAAGGCAGCCTGACTGCCGCCCTCGCAGCGACTGGCAGGGCACCCCCCGTGGCTTGCCGCCCCAGGCACGCACTTGGAGGGGAGGAGGGATAGCTCAGTGGTTTGAGCATTGGCCTGCTAAACCCAGGGTTGTGAGTTCAATCCTTGAGGGGGCCACTTAGGGATCTGGGGCAAAAATTGGTCCTGCTAGTGAAGGCAGGGGGCTGGACTAGATGACCCTTTGGGGTCCCTTCCAGCTCTATGAGATAGGTATATCTCCATATATTATAATTATTATATTAAAAATGTTGCCTGGAGCCGCCCCTGGCCCCCAGTTACCCTAGTGTATATCTAGAGTAATTCTGCTGATGTCATTGGAGTTATGCCTGACTTACACAGGTGTAACAGGATAAAATTTGGACGCAGGACTTTAACGGTACGTCTACACTGCACACTTCTTTCGGTGGCATGTAGGGTACATACCCATGTAGCTCCTCCAACACAGGTATAAATAGCAATGTAGCTGGTGACATACAGCTTAGGCAAGTAGAGAACAGACACACCTGAAGTACGTACCCTACATGGCTCTCTGCTTGCCCAAGCCACGGCTCCCTGTCTATACTGCTATTTCTAGCAGTGTAGTGTCCTGCTGCGTCCCTGCAGCTGGAGCTTTCTCCACCACAAGGAAAGACCCTGGCAGGGGGGTTTCCCTGCTGCCTCCCTGCTGCCAGAGCCTTTTCTTGCTGCAGTGAAGGGCTCCGGCAGTGGGGAGTTGCTAAACGCTTTCCCTCCTGCTGGAGTCTTTAACTGACCTATAGCCACACACTGCAGTGGGCACAGCCGGCTTTTCACTGTGGCATGTACCCTACACAGCACTGCCAGTGGTGTGCAGTGTAGATGTAGCCTAAATAGAAAAATATAGGGGCTGATCCTCAGTTCAGGCAAATCAGCACAGCCCATAATTCTTCATTTGTGCTTATATGTGTGGCTTGGTTCTGAACTATTTTTGGGTCAATCCATTTTCCCCTTTGAGACTGGTGTCCTGATACATTAGAAATGTTTCCTGTAAGCCAGTGGGCTACCACACTGGCTTATGCACCAAAGAACACTCTCCAGCTTCAGGATTTCAGTCCCTTTTCTTCCATTTTATTTCTTCAAAATCAAACAGTTTTACACAAGCTCAACATCCCAGTCATGTTCTTCCCCCAGACTTGGGCTCCTGGAAAACCCCATCTAATCCCTGCAGCTCTTCCTCTTACACTCCTTCCTAGTCTGCTGCCTGCATGACTACACTCTATAGGCCTCTGTCTAAATTCTTTCCCTCAATCCACGGGCTCCTGAAGACTTAATCCAAGGATTTGCTACTCCCTACACCTCTTATTAGCTTTTATGAGGAGCAGGTGATCTTCCAGGTATCACCTGATCCCTGGCCTCCAACATGAACTGGGTAGCAACTGATTAGTTACAGTTGAGGTGACGCCTCGATTCCCCTTAAAGGAACAGCCACCATTTGGCATTTCTAAACTTTGATTAAAGGAGAAAAGATAACCTTTTCACCTCCAGTACCATAGGTAAGAACTGTTGCAGTGGGACTGTGCACACCACTGTGTGAGTGTAACAAAGCATTGTTAGCCTGTTCTAATGCTGAGTGATATTTCTAGCATAGAGCACTTTCCATCTAATGTTCTCAAAGCATGCTTCGCCTGCTATGGAAATGCTTCGAAAATGTTGAAACCGTTCCTGTTTTACCACACCTATATACTAAAGTTATGCATCATTGCACAGATCTGCAACATTAATAATATTAAGATTCAGGACCTACAGCTCCAAAACACAATTTCCCTTGTCTGAGCAACTAAAACAGCAGCTCCGCTCGCAGATAATTCATTCCTATATTGAGCTGGGCAAAAATTTTCAGACATTTGCCAAAAAATGCAGTTTCAGGTCACCTGAAGCTATTTGCAAATTCAACACAAATTTGCCACATAGTTTTGTACATAAACATTTGGGGGGCTAGATTCACCCATGGAGTTAGGTGCCATTCACAAAAACGGTGGTGGAATAGTGTTGTCACTGCCCTTCTACCCAGTAGTCCAGTGCTTAGGGCACTCACCTGGGTGCTACCTTTATATTTTATACTTTTTGTGGATACAGGGTCAGCCTTAAGTAGCAGTGTATAATGGTTTAATTGATGAGGCAGATGATGGCACCTCCAAGCATGATCCCCTCTATTGAAACAGGGCACAAAAACAGATAGATATTTGCATAGAATACCTCATCTTTGTGGAAACTGGAGCTTGCTATTGATGACACAAGTGGTTCAAAGATCAATTTCACAAACAAGTCTACGTGTAGATTAGCTGTTGATCACTTACAACTTCCTCCTTTTTTAAATGACAGTTACTCATATCCCCTTTGTTTGAAACATTTCCAAGCACATATTGCAATAACCAGCTTTTCCATACTAAAATGCAGTTAGAACATTTTTGCAGATAAAAACAATTGCTTTGATAAACAGGATATTACATGAAGCAACTAAACTTTCAATTCTTAGTACTAATAATAAAGTTCAGCATCTTAATTTCATCACCCTGCATTGTTATTACAAATTATTCTCAGAGCTTGCTAGGGGTTTGGTTCACTTAACAATAGGCCTTTACTTGGCAATGAGCCCATTGGCCTAATAGTCAACATGGGAGAGGGGAGACCTGGATTCAAGTCCCTGCTCCAGAAGGGGAATTCAAACCTGAGTCTCTAATATCCCATGTGAGTGCTGTAACCATTGGGCTAGTGGGGGCATAAGGGGATCACTTTCTCCTTCTCTGGTTTTATGAATCTCACCCTTTATTTCCTTTGATTTTCTTAAAATGCCCCAAAATGTAACATTTTATTTTGGGGTCACACAAAATGTTTCATTTGACCTGAAACAAACATTTTTCAACTTTTGCCAAAAATTAACAAAAAATGTTTTCTATTTGACCTGAACTGAAATCTTTTTTTTTTTTTTGGTTCAGCTACAGACCTGAAAAAGCAGTTATTCCTCTAACCTCTGTTCCTGGACCCAAATAGGACTATGATCCTTTCTTTGAAAATTGCAGCACATTACACAGGTTCATTTATATGAACATTGACATTTGCTTTAGAGAAGATGCAAATTTACAAGGACTCTAATTCCTCATACTTTAGGACAAAAGTCATTAACTAATAGGAGTTAGGTAGGAACTTCCTCTGAAGCACCTGATTGCAACACAGGATTGGATGGACCACTGATGTGATCCAGTTTGGTTAGTCCTACGGTTCATTAATAATAATCCTGTGACAATGCTATGGGACAAATGCTCTCCATACCCAGGATGGATTTTTTAATTAATTGTGCAGATTCATTTAGTTCTCATTAAAATGGATGCCTAATAGCACTGGCTCAACCAAGCATCAAGTAGTGCGCAAACTTTCCCACATGGAGCTATGCTAAATCATATCAATCCTGATGCTCTGGGGCCTCTTTGAACAGAGACTGTCAGTGTCAGATTGCATGCTGATGTTTTGATGTGCACAAATGGGGAACTTGTGTGTGACCACCAGACCAATCTTCCAAGTCCAAATGTTTAGCTTGGGTTGCCAGATGTCAAAGGCTAATATACTCACCTACTGTAGCATTTACAGTAGCACCTCCTCTGCTCATTATAGACTTCCATGGTGAGGACTATCAACATACATTCCTGCTTTTACCCTCTGTGTAATTCTTCACTTTTGCCCTGTTAATATCAGTGTGAAAGATCTGCAGCAAAATCATCTAACCTGCAATGAATTTTAGACAGATTATGTTTTTCTCTCTTGTGTATCCTCCATAGTCAAAGTAAAAGAACACTTGCTATGGCTGTTGGCAAACACTGTTTGTACATCATTAGTGTTTGGGAAGAAAAAAAGGGAAATGTAATGATTGTACTGCTGGAAAAAAAATTCTCTAACCACAGCAAATAGTAATTACTGTACTGTGCAAATCTTTATTCTAATTGATGGAACTCAAAGAGACTAACAGTTTCACCTACTACAGGCAGGGCCGGCTCCAGGCACCAGCTGACCAAGCAGGTGCTTGGGGCGGCCCCTCGGGAGAGGGGCGGCACGTCCAGCGATTCGGCGGCAATTCGGCGGAGGGTCCCTCACTCCCGCTCGGAGCGAAGGACCTCCCGCCGAATTGCCGCCGCAGATCGCGATCGCGGCTTTTTTTTTTTTTTTTTTTTTTNATCACAGGACCTAATCACATCAGCCATGCCATCAGGGGCTCGTTCACCTGCACATCTACCAATGTGATATATGCCATCATGTGCCAGCAATGCCCCTCTGCCATGTACATTGGCCAAACCGGACAGTCTCTTCGCAAAAGAATAAACGGACACAAATCTGACATCAGGAATCATAACATTCAAAAACCAGTAGGAGAACACTTCAACCTCTCTAATCACTCAGTGACAGACGTTAAGGTGGCAATTTTGCAACAGAAAAGCTTCAAAAACAGACTCCAACGAGAAGCTGCTGAACTTGAATTAATATGCAAACTAGATACCATTAATTTAGGTTTGAACAGAGACTGGGAATGGCTCGGTCATTACACTAATTGAATCTATTTCCCCATGTTAAAGTATCCTCACACCTTCGTGTCAACTGTCCGAAATTGGCCATCTTGATTATCAATTCAAAAGTTTTTCTCCCCTGCTGATAATAGCTTCTCTTAATTAATTAGCCTCTTACAGTTGGTATGGCTACTTCCACCTTCTCATGTTCCCTGTATGTATAAATATCTTCTTACTGTATGTTCCATTCTATGCATCCGATGAAGTGGGCTGTATCCCACAAAAGCTTATGCTCAAATAAATTTGTTAGTCTCTAAGGTGCCACAAGTACTCCTGTTCTTTTAGTTAGTTTTAACAATCTCTCAGTGAAGTTTAATGAAGGATACTTTGACTGTCTATGGAAGTTCCATTTCTTGTCATTCTTTACTGTATCTGAACTTTGTGGCTTTGGTAACCCACTGTACATATATCAGACGCAGTAAATAAATACAAGGAACTGAAAAATAACAAATGGGGAGCAGGCCCTGTACACAAAAAACAGTTCAGCACATTGGCACTGGCAAAATACCACAAACCTCTATTACATTACCAGCCTGGACAATAAATCAATGGCTCAGAAGATGAGGTGTTATCACAAGCTAGTCAACTAGATATATTCTGTTTTAACTGTATTTACATAGATGTATATGTCAATAGAGTTGAGTATATATGTCATCCCAGAGCTTTAAGTGAAGCAATTCCCTCCAATAATGATAAATTACTTAACATTTAAACAGCACTTTGGAAATGTAAAGTGTTAACTTACTGTAGCATTTATGTATCTCAAAACACTCCTGTGAGGCATGTAGGTAGGCAAGTAAATATTCCCCCCTGTATTCTACTGCTGATTTACTTATAAATTAGCACTAATATTACATGTAGGCAAGTTACTCTGGCAGAATACCAGGGGACAATTTACAGCTCAGTTAGGACAAGTTACTGGGTATGATTGTGTCTGGGGTTAATTACATACTGTCACATAAGCTATGGCTACACTTATAGCTAGGTGTGTGATTCCCAGCTTGTGTAGACATACTCCTGCTATTCTCATCAAGCTAGCTTCCTAACCAGGGTGTAGCTGCAGTAGCATGGGCAGCAGCAGCACAGGTGAGCTGCCCTGAATACAAACCAGCCCGGACCCTGTGGGTATGTACTCGGGGTGGCTAGCCCATGCCGCCACTCACTGCTGCCCTTGTTACCAGAGCTACTACACTAGTGTTTTTAGTGAGCTAACTTAATAAGAGCTAGTGCAAGTATGTCTACGCAAGCTGGGAATCAAACCCCTAGCTCCATGTACAGATGTAGCCTTAGTCTCTCTTAGGCATGAGGTTGGAAGACTCAGTTGATCCCATGGTGGGTGGATGATGGACCATTGTCAATGGGATCATGTGGCTCTTCCATTATTTGCGTTTGTTGGGCAGGGCTGGATCCGAGCTTGCGCCTGGGGTATTGGCTTCTCAGGTCTAGCACATCAGGAAAGCCTGTTTCCCAGCTTCTCAGGAATTGTCAGAAGATCTTTGTCCTGTTTGGCTGAGATACGAAGAGCCTGGTTCTGATCTCATTTACACCAATGTAAGTCAGGAGTAACTCTGTTGAAGTCAACGGAGTTATATACCCCAGGATAAAACTGGTGAGAGAAGAGAATCAAGCCTTTACTAATTATTGGTCACATTTCATATTAAGGTTCCATTTCTAAATGGTCTATGAAGAGTTAATAAATAATTAATACATGTTTTAATAAATGGTTAATCAATTGTGGATTGTTATAGAATCCAACAGATCCAGGGTTGCTCATAACCATGTATAACACATACTACACATGTCTGTAACATGCTTAGAACATGTATAATTTATTAACCCATTATAAGCCTGTAGCAGTGCACGGACTCACCGCTGTAGCACCTCCTGCTGGTCATCTCCAGGAATTAGCATTTCCAGCCTCCGGAGAGCCCTCTGCAGGCCAGTGTCCCGCTACCACTTGGCCCCCCCATGTCCCTCCCGGACCCAGTGCTCTGATATCTGGGGTGCTGCCCCTGGCAGGAACCCCTTTCTCTCAGAGCCTCCCCTCTCTGGGGAACCCCCAACCCTCTAATTCCCACCTTGCCTCAGTCGTGGGCTACTGCCAGTCACCATCTAGCCCCCACGCCCTGGGGCAGACTGCAGTGTAAAAGCCACTCATCATAGGCAAAGTTGGGTTTGGACCTGCTGCCTTTGCCTACCGCTGGGCTGCCCTCTGCAACCCCCAGTACCCGTTGGCCTTCTGCTAGGCCGCAGCCTGGGGCTTTCCAGGCTGGAGCTTCCCCAGCTCCTCTGCCTTTCCCCAGCCCTGCTCCACTCAGGTACTCTGCTCAGGTCCCTGCAGCCAGGTCCGTCTCCCTCTACCACTAGAGAAAGACTGCTGAGCTCCTGGCTCCCAGCCTTTTTATACAGGCCAGCTGTGCCCTGATTGGGGTGTGGCCCAGCTGTGGCCACTTCCCCAATCAGCCCAGCTTTTAGAGCTGCAGCCCTCTCCAGGGCTACTTTCAAGCCCTTCCAGGCAGGAGCGGGTGTCCACCCCACTACAAAGCCATTTATAAATAGAATTTTTTTTAATATAAAGGTGAAATCTATTCATCTTCCACTGGATTGTTAATATCATTGTTCCAGCCTTCATTGGGGATTGATCAGACAAGTGAGGACAAGTAGGTGCATTAGGCCAGGCAATGCAAAGTGAAAGTGCAAATGTAAGTGGCATGATGGCAGAAGAAACGTCCAGGAGGTGCATGTACCTGTGAAACAAAAAGCTTTTGGAGGGCCATCACAGGCACAGGCTCCAACTCTAGTGAAGGAAAGAGCCACATCTGTGCTTCAATGTGCAGACAAAAGCATGTAGACACTGAGGCAATGAAAGTGATTTTGGTAAGTTCTGTTTAGGCTGTGTGTACTCAGAGGTTAGTGACGCATCATGACACTATGAATTAATGATAGTTGGTTGATGTGCATTTTCATTATGGATCTGCTACCTAACTTGCCAGTGAATCATTCTCTTTCACCTGACAGGCTAGTATTTGATAGCAAATCATTACTTAGGCTGATTACAGCATAAATCATGCCACTGGTAAAGCAAGTCTGTGTCTCCATAGAACAAATGAGGATGTGCCATATAAATATTTGTGGGTGGCTGGCTGTCTCTTTGCGCCCGCTATGTATAGGTTCATTCTTTATAACAACTCTCATACCTCTTAACTGTACCTCATTTTGAGGGATAAATAATTTATGTCCCTCCTTTATGGTCTTTGATGTGTTGCATCCCACAGTTGGGCATTGGCAGGTTGAGAGTTCTGGCTAGTCTATATTCATTAGCAGAAGATATGTGGTAAATCAGTCAGTGTGTTACAAAGTATCTGTTATTATAAAGGTAGTAGGGGCCATATCATGCAACCTGCCACAGGCTCTGGCTTCTAATTTTCCCCGGGGGTGCTCAGCCCCTGCCCCCACTCCACCCCTACCCCCAAACATCCATCCCACCCTGCCTCTTCCTGCCCTCACTCTGCTCCCACCCCACCTCTTCCCCACGTCTTCCCCCCCCTCCCTCGAGTGTGCCCCGTCCCCACTCTTCCCGCTCCCTCCCAACGCCTCCTGCATGCTGCGGAACAGCTGATCGGCAGCAGGCAGGAAGCGCTGGGAGGGAGGGGAAGGAGTTGATTGGTGGGGCTGCCCGCAAGCAAGAGTGGGTGGAGATTGAGGGGGAGTTTGGTTGCCGGTGCGTGCTAAGCACCCGCTAATTTTTTTGTGTGTGTGCTCCAGGGCTGGAGTACCCATGGAGTCAGCGCCTGCATGTGCTGGAAAATAGACTCCCATCTTCCCTCCCCCCACCCACACACACACTTATAAAATCAAAGGTGAATTCAGTTTCAGGATGATTGCACTATGTGGTCCTTGGAACGTGGGCTAATTACTGTTGGTGAAAACATGCACTGTACATGGGAACAACACACTGCACCTGTTATGTGAAAGCTGCCAGGGTTAAATAATATGAGAGTTCTCCCCCATTGTCCTCACAGGTGTATTGCTGGTCACACAAGTCTTTTTCAATCACTGATGTGTCTGATTAATGTGATTGTTCCACTGTCCATGCCAACAGATGGCCTGTTGGGATATATGGAGCTGTCTGTGTGCTCTTCAATTGTCATGTATTAGTCACTTGTTTTCTGACACATTTAACAGCGTTGAGGAAGATGGAGAGAAACGCTCCAACGGATGTTCCTGAGAAATCATAGAGGAGTGAACAGTGTCTCCAGACATGATCCCTTCACTGCAGGGAATGCGAAACAATGAGGCCTATCTGTCAAATGATGAAGTGAGCACACACCCCATTAACAACAAAGCAACAAAAAAGGCCACACAGGAAACATTTAGGAACGGTTTAAGGACATCACTTCCCGCTGGACTGTCTGTTGTTCTAGGGCTTGTGATCATCTATTCAGTTTTGTCAAGCTACTGGAGCTATTGATGGGAGTTGTCTGCACGGCTTTTTGACTAACTTATAACAGTTTCCTGACCCACGGAGACGCTACTAGCACAACAAATGACCCCAATCCTAGAAGGTACATGCTAGCAACATTGTTGTGATGGGTGCAAGAGATGCCCAGTGCCAGAGAAATGATCACTGTCACGGAAATAAGCAAACTAATACCTGAGCATTTGTCACCTATATGATTTGTAGAGCTTTTTATAGAAATGTGATCAATGCAGAACTAGTATTATACATTAGAACTGTTGTACATAATTCCAGGGTCCCTTTTGAAGATATAACCACCAGACTGTGGGGTGAGCAGGAGTACCAGAGTTGAATCTGCTGTGTGCTAAACACGGAGCTCAGACCTGTGCAGAGTGCTAGTATCTTTTTCAGATATCCAGGCACTGAGGAGAAACTGAAGTCTCTAATCATGCCACAAAGATGTTATAGGCTCGCACGGTGCCAAAACACCGACCCTGGGGCTGTGTATGCTCTGTTGTAATATGCCTGCACTGGAAAACAGTGTCATGAGTGAGTGCTCTGGAAATCAATCGATGCCCTTTACCAAATGTAGAATATCGTTTGACACCCAGTGTGTTAGTGATGTGTGGGCTGGCATATTAATTGCTATGGCCTCCACAAACATTTTGATAGCTATTGATTGGCATAGGCTACATTTAATATACAAAATGAGCAGAAGGTCTAACTCACCCAAAGAGGGGATGGCGAAAGTAGCATTTGCAAAGCCTATTTGTGGTCTTGATGGGGTTTTTTGCACACAATACCGCTTTCTCAGTAACCTTTTTAGAGTGTCAGCAGGGAACAATTCTGTTAGTAAATATTGTTGCCATTTCCAGCTTCTGTATAATTAATCACAGAGATCCAGTTTGTATTAAAATGCCTCAATCAATTATTCATACCTATGCTTTTAATATTTCTCTCTCACCCATTTTTGCATTTGTTCTCAGCAATTGTTGAGATGTAGCTGGTAATCTGATTGCAACTTTGACCTTTAAGACAAATGGTGTGTGGGGTTTGGTGGTATTTTGTAGATGCCATATTCTGTAGATGGTACATTTACAGACTCATTATTGATTATGAATAATGTGAGGTATAAATATCCATGTACACAGATCACAACAAAATGTATCTCTGAATTGAAACACCAGGCATGTTAATTGTAATCACTGGGAGCTTTACGGTATAGCTGAGCCTCACACGACAATGTTGCATCCACTGTTTAGTTGGAGCTCAGTTCTGGCCAAATATGATTGAGAAAATTGGATCCTTTTCTGCAAAGAACAGTGGCAGTTTTTGTCTGAGGGCTTAGAAAAGAAAAAGCAGAAATACAATAAAAATAAATGGCATATGATTTTACATTGATCATTTAAAACCCCAGCATGTAGGGTGTTCTGAAGTGCTGGCTGGTGAGAACAGGAAGCCTTTAGAGTTGTGAAATTTAGAAACCAAACATCCACCAGTGAAAGATAAACTTGAGGATATTTTCCTTAGAAAACTTGAACCCCTGAACAATCAAGAAGACTGGATTACTCAAACTGGCAATGTCAACACAAATGCCCTTCAGCCATCATATCTGGTATCTCTATGAATCATGCAGCACTGTAAGGTGCAAACCATTGCAGAAAGTACTATTCTTTCCAGCACAGTAGATGTTGTTTCGAAATTATAAGGCCTGGTGCAGTAACTACCATATTGAAGGCAGCGCCTTTGTCAGATAACATGGTTTCACACTGTATTGGTGAAATGGCTAAGGAGGTCCAAAAACAACTGCTTTCAAAATTCAGGAAAGTGATTTCTCAGTAATTCAACTTGCTGAGTCAGCCAAAGTCTTTGGCATTGCACGGCTTAGTGTTTGTGAGGTTAATTTCTGAAGGTCTGCAGAAGACCTGCGCTTTTGTGAAGTTGTGCCAATATTCACAACAGGAGAATGATTGAGACACTGCAGGAAGCAGTCACAGATCTCCACATTCAGTGGGGAAAGTGAAATGCAGTTTACACAGGTGGTGACAAGGCAATGACTGTTAAGAATAAAGGCCTGGTCACACATATGAAACACATTATGCTTCCTGGTTTAACTCTTTCCTATGCCACCAAGCTGTTGTTCCTTTGACAATGGCTAAAGACCTGCTCTTGGTCCCTGAGTAAGCTGTTAAAGTAATTTACTCCACAAAGGCCATCTAACTCACTCTTGGCTCTTTGCATTGCTCTGGGATGACATGGGTTACCTTTGCCAGCAACTCCTCTTTCAAACTGAGAGGTCACTCTCATGCAACTCTTGGTCCTGGCTCTGGCTCTGCTGCCACTGAGGCTCTGCTGCCAAGCTCATCCTCCCCACAGCTGGTAAGTCCCAGTGTGGGATGGAAAGATCAGGCTAGAGCCATGTTGGTGCAGTGACTCCAGGCCTGTCTCTGTCTCTACAAGATGTTCAGACATAGAAAGTCCTCACTCCACAAGAGCACATGCTTATCAGCATAAAGCTACCTGCATCCCCACCCTCATGCAAACTCACCACTCAAGAGTGCCCTAATGATAGCCTATTCCCTGACATATTCAACTTACTTCCCCACAGAGGCAGGAGTATTTCCCCCCCCTTATGATGGCTTAGACTCTAGGTTCACAAAGCACTTAAACATTTGCTTAAGTCACTGTAAAATCCACCTGTGCTGAATCAGTGTCATTGTGAGGAGAATCTGACTTGTGAGCAAGCCTGCCCTTGTCCATCGTCCCTTGGTGCCTACAACATGGCACTGTTTCAGAACAGTCACATAGTGAGTAAGGTTGTTGGTTATGTGATGATGGGAGTCTGGAGACGGGCAAGCAGGAGGGTTTCCATTATTAGACTACCTAAGTGTCTGCTGAGAGTCTTAGCTGCCTTATTCAGGGATTGATATTTGATGTAACCTCTAAGCACCTGAGAGAAGTTTAAGGTGCTAATTAAAGTTGGACTTCACTGGATATTTATGGAAAGAGAGTCAGCTTTATGTTATCTTACACAATAGACACACTTCATGCAATGTCCCTCCCTTCAGCTCCATGAAGTAATCCTGTCCTCCAAGCTAATGTAGAAATGTATAGCCTGCTAGCTTTGTGTATTGAATTCACCAAATCTGAACTCTTTTTAAAGGAATGGCAGAAGCCTCATTTAAAAACTATGAGGGGTAAACACAGAGGCAAACCCTGATACATCTCCCCCGTTACACATACTCAAGACTGGCTGCTCAGTGCCTCATGACTGAATGAATAAAGGTCAGTTTCTTAAAATCATGCCAAAGGGTACTGAATTAAATCTTTGCCGAAGTCATGCGTTCCAATCTGTGACAATATATCAGCAAAATGAAATCTCAAACATGCGCAATCCATGTGCTGCCTCTGGGCCCAGAGAAATGGTGTTTAGCAGTAGCCTGTAGCAAGTTCTATCTGACGAGATCAGTATTTCCTAAATAACCACAACTGTGTGGGCAGTTGTGTGTGTGGGGGGGGGGGCGGGGGAACGGGGGAGGGGGAAGAGGCCAGAAAATGAAAATGACCGATGGAGAAAACAATAGCTACATTTTGTGTTCTCTGTGATGCTAATCCTCAAGCTATGCTAACAGAAATGTAAATGATGCTGTTCCAATACTGAACTGGGAACAGTACTTCTAAAGATATTTTGTGTGTGCTGTGATGGGTAATTGGCTTCACTGCAGAGCCCAAGATCAGAGAAATCTGGAAATAGCTGCAGCCCAACTATGATTTACACCAAGTAATGACAGGCACACTCTTAAGCTGAGAAGCTGCCATGAAAGCTTGAGGCTTACAGTCGACCTAACCCTTTTGCACTCTATATTTTGATGTTTTAAAGTTGCTACAGAAATATATTAATATTTTCATGTTTCCCAACTTTAAGTCTGATTTACCCAGGATTTAAAACACTCTCAGTTACTGGGCCAGCAATGTCTTCCTATATTATTTTTGTGAATGATTTGGTATTACATAGTCATTTTTAAGGCTGAAAACAGAAGCCCATGGAGACACTGTCTGATAGCCCTGGAGATTATGAAAAATAGTACAGGATCAACTGAACATAAGCAAAAGGATAACCTGCGGCACATGAGGATATGTCAAAAGAGTCATGCATAATTGGTTGAGAATAAATAGACTATGCTGAAGATGCCATCAAATCCTCAGAATTTACTGTAGGACTCATTTCCACCCTCAGTTAGAGTGGGGCAGTTCCCATTGGAGTCAATGGGAGTTACATATACAGAAATGGGCTCTTTGTTTTCTATGAACTAATTTATTGAGGGTTGCTTAGAGCCCAAGCCTTGCATCCCTTACTCACCTTTGTAGTGCCATTGAAATCCACTTTGGTTTTCTGCTCCCCTAGATATATGTGGAGAACAGAGTATCCAATGTCCTGTTCTTCCTGTATTTTGTGTGTGGCGGGGGGAGGAAGTCTATGTCTTCAGTTCCAGTCACAGTAACTTTGGTTACCACTGGACTCTGCAGAAAAAGGAAGTGTGTTTGTCATTCCCACTGCCAGAACTCCTGGAGCTGGAACTTGTCACAGGAACGATTTCCTTCTACAGCTAAAATGCTTCAGAGTTGTTGCCTCACTCCTCTTGCCTCACTCCTCCTATACTCCTCTTGCCTCACTCCATGCAGGCTGATGGCCAGAACTGTTCTGATGACAGTCTGCTGGTGGGAGGCTGCGAGTTCCACTGCCTGGATTGGAAATAGGTAGTGACATTTTGGAGAGAGATGTTTGACATGGGACCCAACTGTGGCTCCAGAATCATAGGTGCTGGAACTAGGGGTGCAGGGGAAGCTGCCACACACCCTGGCTTGAAGTGGTTTCCGTCATATACAGGGTTTACCGTTTGGTTCAATGGTTTTCAGCGCCCTCACTATACAAATTGTTCCACTAGCACAACTCCCTGCGGTAAGGGCCATCAGCTTCTTCAGAATGAATCCAAGCTTTAATTTAAAACAAAAATTAATTTTCTCTCGCCCATAAGGCTGCAAATGTGAACGGAGTATAAATTGATGCAGTGCTGTCTTCCGAAGTGTGAAGACAGACAGCTCCAGTGCCTCTGCAGCTATGCAGAGCTTCTCCAAACTGCAACTGACCATGGCTGTTCAGAATCGATCTGATGATAAACACACATCCCAGGGCTGGGGGAAAGGTAGAGTAACAGAGTCCCCACCACTCACCCAGGAGGCTGTTGGGAGGGAGGGGGAACAGAGAGAGAGGGAAAGCCCTTTCTCCATTCCCAGAAGCTAGAGGGGATTGGCAGGGAAGGAAAGCTTCAAATTTATTAGATTCTCACAAGTGAAAGGATCATACAAAAGTTGGGGGCCCTGACCACTGTCCAGGGACAGCACCCAGGTAGGAATCCCAACAGCTTCTCTTTTCCCGTTAGCTGATGAGGGAAGAGAATTAGCTTCCCACTGGAGTTTTGCCCCTGGACGATGGGACCTTCTTCTTTCATGTTGGTTTTGGCTAGTAGATGTCTGTTAATCTTCTGGTTATTAGGTGTTAGGTAACATTTCCAAGTCCTGCGTCTGACAGGGTATGGTCGCGTGGAAGGATGGGTGGGGGAGTGGGTGGAAAAGCAGGAGAGACTGATGGGGTAAGTTATTAAAAATATATATGTTATTGAGAGAGAAATCTGTGGGAAAGATGTGTGAGAAAAATGAAGAGAGAAAATATGGGGGAGGAGATAAAGAAGATGATGAAAAGAGAGGGGAGATGGAGAGAGAAAGAAAAAGCAAACACTTAAAACATTATAGAAAAGGAAAAGAAGAGTTAGGCAAGGGAGGAAATGATATATTAACAAGGAATTGGCATAAAATAAGTAATATTTTAAAATATATTAAATAATAGGTTGATTGGCAATATGCTGCAATACTTAATAAACAGAACACACCTGTTCAATCTTTTAAATTGCAGTGGTCTGGCTTGGGAGGCATGGACACCGAGGTACTTTTTCCTCCAGGCTAGCAGGCTTACTCTTTTGGCTAGTAGGTGTCTAAAATCAATGTTTCAAGCCCAGCACTAGATAATGAGAAACATGCACATCTGGCATGGAACAGATCATGTCATGGGGCAGTAGACCGATGGCAGTGGGTTCTTCAAGGCCCGCTCAGCATACACAGAACTTGGTTAAGAAGGTCTCTTCCAAAGACCCATCTATAGTCAACTATTTGAGAGTAAGAGACAATTCAGACTTTCTGCTATACTGAGCTGAATGCAGAGTGACACAATTGCTATTTTTATAACATTCCATAACAGCAACATCCTTCTTTGATTAACCCAATCTCAGCATTAATTTTAGCACCAATCATCATCAAATCAGTTCTAAGAGCAATAACAAGAAAATGATATAATTTGTGAAATCTCATTCATCTGTGAAAACTATATTACGGTCTTTGGGCCCAATCTTGATGTTAATAGAAGTCTTGCTGGAGTAAAGGATAGGACTCCTTATCTCTCACTTAGATCTGCAATTGCAGGAACATTCAATAGCAATATTACTTTATATAAAAAACGGTTGTAGCCTGGTTTCCTTATAACCCTGAAGATGTCAAAAATAGAGTTAGCATGGATAATACAGTGCAGTCCCTTTACCAGTTATATGGGTTGTTTTATTTCCAATAATTTGTAGAATGTTTCTTCTTCACTTGTTACATTGATTAAAAATATATACGTTTTTATATTATTAGTCTGCCTTATTCTCTGTCCATCCACTGCTTTTCCAGCTCTTATTTTTCTGTCTGTGTCTGTCTATGAGTTTCTACCTATAGTTTGTTGGCCTGATCCTGCAGTCCTTCTTCGGGCTAACCTCAATGAAGGCAATGGAAGTTTAGCTTGAGTAAGAAACGCAGAATAAGGCCCCTTGATTTTAACCCCTGTATCTTACCTGTATACTTTTTTTATTTCTCTGTGATCTTAATTTGTCTCTTCCACAGTCTATATTTTTTTCTAAACTGCTTAGTAGACACAAATTGGTACATACACTGTCTTTCTCCTGTTCTTTTTGTTTCTTTGCTTCCTTTTATTCTTCATTGTTCTTCTTTCGTATCTTTCCATTTTAACAGCTTCATGTTGCTTAGCAACACCAGCAGGTACATCAGATAGATAAAGTCCCAATACTTCCAGGGGGTCTCACCTTACAGCGAACAAAAATGCAATTTAACTTGCAGAGAGAAATCTTTCCTACAACAAGGTATGATGTATTTATGGTTCACTGAGTACCTAACGAAAGAGGAATTATAGATCAATGCTACTTGGAAGTAGTGGATTCATAGGGAGTCTAAGTGTATGTCAAGTATAGAAATACCCAAGGCACTGGATATCCCAAACCAGACACAGAGTTTGGGGGGAAAGTCAGCCATTCCAGCTTCACCCCTTAAATCAGTGTTTCTCAAACTGGGGTCACCGCTTGTGTGGGGAAAGCCCCTGGTGGGCCGGGCTGGTTTGTTTACCTGCCCTGTCCGCAGGTCTGGCCGATCGTGGCTCCCACTGGCCGCGGTTCGCCGCTGCAGGCCAATGGGAGCTGCTGNAATCAATGCCCTATTGAGATAATACAAAGACTAAAACCAGAAGTATGGATTTGAATTCAGACTTTCCAAACATTCAATGGTGTTCTAATCTAGAGAATTGATTTAGCTTATTATAGAGAAATGGGCCAGCTACCAAGTTAAGATCTGGAGCCAAACTTTATCAGAGTTTGAGGGTATTTGGATCAGTTTAGTTTGGACACAATTCTAATCAAACTCAATCTGATTATATCTAGTAAACATTTCTGGCATCCCAGATTTTTCCCCAGGCTTCTCCCTTGAGATAGTTTATTCTGCTTATTTTAACTAACGTAACTATGTTAATATTTCAGATTTCAAAACTGACATTGAGCAACTTATCAGTCAGAGCCATCCTTAGCTTTTCTAAGCAGGCCTGTGAAAAAATGTTCACCCTTCAAAATGTAACTGACTCGAAATCACTGAAGAAAACCCTGCATTCAGAATATTGCTAAATGACATACAAGAAATATGAGAAATGGAATTAGTCAAAAATATTTTGCTGAAATATCTTTGACAAAAAAAATGGCATTTTGACCAAAACAAAAATTTTCAAAGGAAGTTTTTCATCTGGGTCAAAATTTTCCAAACTGATTTTGTTTTACCAAAAATGGTTTCTAAAAACCAGAAGGTTTTATTTTTTCTGTTGAAAAACCAAAAAATTATCTTGGGAAATTTTGAAAAAGAAATCAATTTAAAAATTCCATGAAAAATTATTGCCATTTTTCTACCAGTTTGAGAAACAGAAGAAATCACAGCTCAGATTAGTCAGCCCCAAGACTGGACTGAGGAATGCTGGCCTTTGTGTTATGAGCTACTCGTAGTGCATAAAAAATAAAAATGAATAACAGTAAACTTCAGGTAAAACTACTCTGCTAAACTATATGTTATATAGTGTTATGTAGTGTTGTTGTAAAATCCCAGGATATTAAGAGAGACAAGGTGGGTGCGGTAATAGCTTTAATTGGACCAACTTCTGTTGGTGAGAGAGACAAACTTTTGAGCTTCACCTTGAGTGGTCTCTTAGAATATGTGCTAACTACTTATGCTAAACTATCTGTTTGATCTGGTATTTAGTTGTGACACTCTAAATACCTTTCCCAGACATGAAGAAGAGCTCTATGTAGCTCAAAAGCTTGTCTCTCTTACCAACAAAAGTTGCTATTATAACTAGAAAGAAGTCCATTTATAGAACCAGGTTCTGAACCAGAATCACAGAACCAGATTTTGAACCAGAATCATATAACCAGCTTCTGTGGTCTTCAATCGAGCAAAACTCCCATTGACTTCATTGCTTGATTAAGGCTTGATCCAAAGCCCATTGAAATCAATAGAAAGACTCTCTCTGACTTCAGCCGTGGTTAGCCCCTAAGGACCACAAAACTTCGCCCATATGGAGGGCTGGATTCTGCAGCCTGTAGTTATGCTGAGTAGTCTAACTGAACTAAGTTCATTCAGGGCCTTGTTCAGCAACCCTTACTCATGCTGAGCAGTATTTACCATCACAAATAGTCCTATTGAGCTCAGTGGGGCTACTGTAGTTACTAATTAATGTAAGAGTTGCTGAACTGGATTCTGAATAAATAACACCTGTATATTTATCTGAATACAACAATTCTGTCCCAACACGTATGTACTTATGCGTGTATTAAAAAAGACTACACTGACTATTGCTGACCTATTAATATATAATAATAATGCTCTAAATAACCCTATACATTCTTGTATAATAGTGCCCCAATTACCCATGTATATTCTTATTACGTTGAAATACTCTGCACTAAGTAACAATGTCTATAATAATGTCATTTCTAATGTCATTTCTAAAAACTGTGTACCTACCTGCTACTATTCTTATAAAGCATAAATATTTTTTTAATATATATAAAACCAACCCTTTATGCTAGACCTGAACCAACAATTTACTAGTCTAGCACTGATCATATAACCTAAATAAGTATACTAACCCCTAATGCTAAATCTTTTAAGGGAAAGAATTTGTTGGTTCTTGGAACCAAAAAGCAAAAGATAATAAACTTGAATCAAATATAAAGAAACAAAGATATACCTCCATTCCAATGCTCCAACATTAATCCTTGCTTTCCAGCAAACAAATGCTAGAATAAACTAAGTATAATTTATAAGAGAACCAGATTTACAAAATATTTGACAGAGAAAAAATAACTGATTTTTTTTGTCTTTTCATCATCCTTCCCTGCCCCGCACCTCCCCTCCCACCCTGCTTTAACTTCTTATTACACAAAACAAGGCCTCATATAGGAATCACTGAGAATAAGAATAATTATATTTGGGCTACTAATCCTCCTCTTGTGCTGTCCCTGATAACAACTGGTTTTAAAAACAAATCCAGACAGGTGGGAATATGGCTTAGACTCATCCCTTGAAAAGAAATTATAAAAATTACACTGCTAGTGAAAGAGGAAAAAACATAGACACCAGCTCGGTATATAGTTAAAATCCAAAACTAGCTGATGATCCAGATTATTAAAGACATGCATCAGTTTATTTGGGTCTGATGCTTCCATATTTAGACAGCTGCAGTGGCACAGGAGCCAGCAAACAGAGCTGTAAACAGTTTGAGTAGGAGTTCTGTTGGAGGAGAAGGCATTTCTAGAGGCAGGTAGGGGCAATGTGCTGGGAGAGAAGCTGAGCCCTGATTAGGGGGCGGGGCTTCTCTGATTAGGGGTCCTATAAAGGTAGCCAGTCAGGCAGTGGCACAGGAGCCAGCAAACAGAGTGGTAAACAGGGAAATTTGAGTGGGAGTTTGTAAGGGGAGTCTGGGGGGAAGACTAGGAGAACCAGGCAGAGGAACAGACAGGCTAGTGAAGGGAGTGTGTGGTGTTCTGGCAGTGCTGTGGTGCTTGTTGGGGGTTTGTTTTGCTGTATTTGGTGGTGGTTTGGTTTGTGTTTCCCGGACTAACAGGACTTAGGTGGAAAGGCTATGACAGATACAGAGGCAGCACTGGTATTGACCCAAGCAGTGAAAGACACAATGAAGATGACTGGATGTGGAAGCTGCGGTATGTACATGATCCTGGAGGGGGTACCTGAAAAGTGTTTTGTCTGCATGAAGTGCCGCCTGATAGAGCTGATGGAAGAAAATATCCGAGGATTGGAGATGCAGGTGGAAACTCTGGTTGAGTTTAGAAGGGGGTTCGAGCAGATGATGGAGCAAAGACATGAGGAGGCTGAAGGGAAAAGCTCAGACTTGCAGATGGAAGCAGGACCAAAGAACTCTGAGGGGAGACTGCTGGGTGAGGAAAGTGGACAGTGGAAGCATGTGACTAAGAGAACCAGGCAGAGGAAAAAAAGGGCTAGTGAAGGAGAAATAGAGCTCAGGAACAGGTTTGCGGAGTTGGAAAATGAAGAAGGGGCAAAGCCGATGGTCACTGAATGTAGGAGGGCAAGGAAGAAGAGAAGAGCAGCTAGGTCTATAGGAAGAGGGAAAGTCAATGGAGATAACACCAAATATGAGCCCCAGGAGGATACAGGATGGGTTGCAGAGGATTGCAAGGGAGAATAGGAATTGAGAGGACTTGCAGCCAGAGGGAACAGGGGATAGACCGGACAATCGCACCATCACCAGGAAAAGGCAGGTCTACATGATTGGGGACTCCTTACTGAGAAGAATAGACAGGCCTGTAACTAGAGCTGATCCAGAGAACAGAAGGGTGTGCTGTCTGCTGGGTGCTAAGATACGGGATGTGGACCTGAGGCTGAAGAGGATCCTAATGGGAGCGGGAAAGAATCCACTGATTGTCCGTCATGTGGGAACAAATGATACGGCTAGATTCTCGCTGGAACATATCAAGGGAGACTATGCCAGGCTGGGGAAGACGCTTAAGGAAATCAAGGCTCAGGTGATCTTCAGTGGGATTCTGCCTGTTCCTAGAGTGTGACAAGATTATAATGATCAACAGATGGCTCAGGCAGTGGTGCTATAAGGAGGGCTTTGGGATGTATGTCCACTGGGAGGCATTCATGGACAGAGGACTGTTCTCTCGGGATGGACTTCACCTGAGTAGGGAGGGAAATAGACTTCTAAGATGGAGGCTGGCACAACTGATTAAGAGAGCTTTAAACTGGGAATTTGGGGGAAATGGTTGGGAGATGTCCAGGTAATCTCAACGCTGGATTTTAACATTGAGAGGGAAGAAAATGAAGTAAGAAAAGATACAGTTGTGGGTAGGAGAATGGACATAAGGAGGAAGGGTAGTGTAGATACCAGTCTAATAGGTGATACTGGCCGTAGAATGTCTGTGCCTAATCGGGTAAAGAAGGTGAGTGAAGCCAAACAGCAAACATTAAGATGTTTGTACATCAATGCGAGGAGCCTAGGTAACAAAATGGAGGAACTAGAGTTACTGGTGCAGGAAGTGAAACCAGATATTATAGCGATAACAGAAACATGGTGGAATAGTAGTCATGACTGGAGTACAGGTATTGAAGGGTATGTGCTGTTTAGGAAAGACAGAAATAAAGGCAAAGGTGGTGGAGTAGCATTGTATATCCATGATGAGGTAGACTGTAAAGAAATAAGAAGGGATGGAATGGATAAGACAGAGTCTGTCTGGGCAAAAATCACATTGGGGAAGAAAGCTACTAGAGCCTCCCTTGGGATAGTGCTTGGGGTGTGCTATAGACCACCGGGATCTGATTTGGATATGGATAGAGACCTCTTTAATGTTTGTAATGAAGTAAATACTAATGGGAATTGTGTGATCATGGGAGACTTTAACTCCCCAGATATAGACTGGAGGATAAGTGCTAGTAATAATAATAGGGCTCAGATTTTCCTGGATGCGATAGCTGATGGATTCCTTCACCAAGTAGTTGCTGAACCAACAAGAGGGAATGCCATTTTAGATTTGGTTTTGATGAGTAGTGAGGACCTCATAGAAGAAATGGTTGCAGGGGACAACCTTGGTTCGAGCGATCATGAGCTAATTCAGTTCAAACTAAATGGAAGGATAAACAAAAATAGATCTGACTAGGGTTTTTGATTTCAAAAGGGCTAACTTAAAAAAATTAAGGAAATTAGTTAAGGAAGTGGATTGGACTGAAGAACTTGTGGATCTAAACGCGGAGGAGGCCTGGAATTACTTCAAGTCAAAGTTGCAGAAACTATCAGAAGCCTGCATCCCAAGAAAGGGGAAAAAATTCATAGGCAGGAGTTGTAGACCAAGCTGGATGAGCAGGCATCTCAGAGAGGTGATTAAGAAAAAGCAGAAAGCCTACAAGGAGTGGAAGATGGGAGGGATCAGCAAGGAAAGCTACCTTATTGAGGTCAGAACATGTAGGGATAGAGTGAGAGAGGCCAAAAGCCATGTAGAGTTGGACCTTGCAAAGGGAATTAAAACCAATAGTAAAAGGTTCTATAGCCATATAAATAAGAAGAAAACAAAGAAAGAAGTGGGCCACTGAACACTGAGGATGGAGTGGAGGTTAAGGATAATTTAGGCATGGCCCAATATCTAAACAAATACTTTGCCTCAGTCTTTAATGAGGATCTTAGGGATAATGGCAAGATGACAAATGGGAATGAGGATATGGAGGTAGATATTACCACATCCGAGGTAGAAGCCAAACTCGAACAGCTTAATGGGACTAAATCAGGGGGCCCAGATAATCTTCATCCAAGAATATTAAAGGAACTGGCACATGAAATTGCAAGCCCATTAGCAAGAATTTTTAATGAATCTGTAAACTCAGAGGTTGTACCGTATGAATGGAGAATTGTTAACATAGTTCCTATTTTTAAGAAAGGGAAAAAAAGGTGATACAGGTAACTACAGACCTATTAGTTTGACATCTGTAGTATGCAAGGTCTTGGAAAAAATTTTGAAGGAGAAAGTAGTTAAGGACATTGAGGTCAATGGTAAATGGGACAAAATACAACATGGTTTTACAAAAGGTAGATCATGCCAAACCAACCTGATCTCCTACTTTGAGAAGGTAACAGTCTTTTTAGACAAAGGATATGCAGTGGATCTAATTTACCTCGATTTCAGTAAGGCATTTGATACGGTTCCACATGGCGAATTATTAGTTAAATTGGAAAAGATAGGGATCAGTATGAAAACTGAAAGGTGGATAAGGAACTGGTTAAAGGGGAGACTACAATGGGTCATACTGAAAGGTGAACTGTCAGGCTGGAGGGGGGTTACTAGTGGAGTTCCTCAGGGATCGGTTTTGGGACCAGTCTTATTTAATCGTTTTATTACTGACCTTGGCACAAAAAGTGGAAGTGTGCTAATAAAGTTTGGGGATGACACAAAGCTGGGAGGTATTGCCAATACAGAGAAGGACTGGGATATCATACCGGAAGATCTGGATGACCTTGTAAACTGGAGTAATAGTAATAGCATGAAATTTAATAGTGAAAAGTGCAAGGTCATGCATTTAGGGATTAATAACAAGAATTTTTGTTATAAGCTGGGGACTCATCAGTTGGAAGTAACAGAGGAGGAGAAGGACCTCGGAGTATTGGCTGATCACAGGATGACTATGAGCCACCAATGTGATATGGCTGTGAAAAAAGCTAATGCGGTCTTGGGTTGCATCAGGCGAGGTATTTCCAGTACAGATATGGAGGTGTTAGTACCATTATACAAGGCACTGGTGAGACCTCATCTGGAATACTGTGTGCAGTTCTGGTCTCCCATGTTTAAGAAGGATGAATTCAAACTGGAACAGGTACAGCGAAGGGCTACTAGGATGATCCGAGGAATGGAAAACCTGTCTTATGAAAGGAGACTCAAAGAGCTCGGCTTGTTTGGCCTAACCAAAAGAAGGCTGAGGGGAGATATGATTGCTCTCTATAACTATATTAGAGGGATAAATACCAGGGAGGGAGAGGAATGATTTAAGCTCAGTACCAATGTGGACACAAGAACAAATGGATATAAGCTGGCCATCAGGAAGTTTAGACTTGAAATTAGACAAAGGTTTCTAACCATCAGAGGAGTGAAGTTCTGGAACAGCCTTCCAAGGGGAGCAGTGGGGGCAAAAGACATATCTGGCTTCAAGACTAAGCTTGATAAGTTTATGGAGGGGATGGTATGATGGGATAGCCTAATTTTGGCAATTAATTGATCTTTGACTATTAGCAGTAAATATGCTCAATGGCCTGTGATGGGATGTTAGATAGTCTGGGATCTGAGTTATTACAGAGAATTCTTTCCTGGGTGTCTGGCTGGTGAGTCTTGCCCACATGCTCAGGGTTGAGCTGATCGCCATATTTGGGGTCAGGAAGGAATTTTCCTCCAGGGCAGATTGGCAGAGGCCCTGGGGTTTTTTCACCTTCCTCAGCTGTGTGGGGCACGGGTCACTTGCTGGAGGAGTCTCTGCACCTTGAAGTCTTTAAACCATGATTTGAGGACTTCAATAGCTCAGACATAGGTTAGGGGTTTATTGCAGGGGTGGATGGGTGGGATTCTGTGGCCTGCATTGTGCAGGAGGTCAGACTAGACAATCATAATGATCCCTTCTGATCTTAACGTCTATGAATCTATTTACTTAGACAAAATTCCCATCGACATTGATGAAAGCAATGCCTGAATGAGAACTAAAGGACTGCATCCTTAGTTACTGAGAATCATAGTAGTGTCTTGAACCAAGTTAGAAGAGAGCATTATTATTGCTACTATTGGGATAGATGCATGAATCACTGGGTGAAGTTCTATTGCTATCTCATCATAATGATCACTACTGTCTTAAAATCCAAGAATCAATTACTTTACTATTGACTTGGAACCAAAGATGACGGAGAATCTTGGGTATTGCCCAGACCATACCAAGCTTTGAAATTTTATTCTTCAGGGGACAAATCTTGCCTCCATTTCTATGGGCATGGAAGGCCCTTTGGGGAAAATTATTCTGGCAGTCTGTACAATGGGTATATATCTTCTGTGCCCCATGCAACTTGGCTCTCCAAAAGGTCCCTGCATCCCAGGGGAGTTTTAGGGTCCAGAGACAATGCTGATGGATCTCCCAGAATGCAGTTCCACTGGCTATTCCCCTTCTGTGAATGGAGCATGCTTAGCCACAGAGTTTACTGCAACCCAAGGAGAAGCCCACACTGTCTGGGAAGAGCTCTTTGTTTCCTTGATCTGAGACAGATCTTTCTAGAGCACAACAAATTCATTTCTGCTGAGGACAGGATTTGTCCTTTTCTGATTTTACATGATCCATCCATTCTAACATCTCATACTATAACAAAAGTTATTTTAACAAGTGCCCTACTTATGTTGAGGTGTATAGGTAGATTGAAAGCAAATTATTCTCCTTCTCCATTTTCTCACTTGTTTATTGATGCAGCAAAACATACGATAATTAGAGCTGCATTTATATAAAATTTGCATTCAAGTAGATTGTGGTATGAGCTAGGGAACTCACCCTTAACTATGTAGTCTGTATATCTATTTTGTATTAACTTTTTAGTCATTCTTGATATGTTTCTGTAGGCATCAGTTAAAAGAATTGTTAAAAATGGTAATTTTATAAGGCCCGATTCTCTTTTTGCTTAAGTTAGTGAAATTCAGATGAAATCTATGCAGCTTTGCTGGTGAAATTGGTGTGAGAAGAGAATCAGGCCCATAAAGATCTTAAATTTAAACATATGCTCAAGCGCTTTGCTAGATCAGGAAAAGAATGCTCAGTATTTTGCAGAATCAACCAATTAGTTCAACCCAAGGTTATTAGTCCTCTCTGCCTACGTGTGTGCTGTTGTTAACAATAATGCCTTGCTAGCACTGTAAATCTTCACTAGATATTTTATTATATATGTACAGGCTCTATAGCACTTAGATGCATTTGGGAGGATGGTGACATGGCTTCATTTGTAACTGGATGCTATATTCTCCCGGGGCCCCTGTGTTTATATTTTAGGAGGTTTGAGTCACCCAGGGTATCAAAGGTACATAAGGCAAATATTTGCTTTTGTGTGCATTTCTCATTTCTGAAAAAAATAATCCATACAAAACAGAAATATATTTCTCACATCAAGAACAGAAAGGTAGGATTCAGTGAACTAACTACACCAGAGAAAATGCCACAGATCAATAGGTAACATGAACATTTTTCATGGTGAATGGAGCCTATATTTGTTAAAATAAGGTTCTATTGACCTCAATGGACCTATTGTCTGAGTAAGAGCTGCAGGATAAACCCCTAAAATATAAGATTTTTAAATATATATTTTATTTATTTTATCTATTTCATCCAGTATGCTCAGCAGTTTGTTTACCTCTGCATTCTCTTTCATCAAATTTCATATGGTATAAAATATTGCATATATTTCTTTTATTAATGTTGTCCTTTACTTGTTTAAAAATAGTAAAATAAATACAAAAACAGAATTCTAACAGGATTTAACCCATTCAAACTTTTCATGCCAATATGAGTTGCCTTATCTCATCTACATAAACCCTAGAAGAATTAAACAAAAATGCTCATGTTGTGTTAAATTAGCCATCAGAGTGAGCTCAGATGTGCCTAGAAATCAAAGATGCTGACACTGGCAAAAAAGTTAGAAATCTGATCACAAGTCTTGTTCGCTTTATTCCCACAACTGGTCTCATTGACTTCAGCTGGACGATTCATTTGGATTTGGGTAAGGCAAACAGGATATGGTCACTTATAGAGCTAAAAGTTCAAACAAAATCATTCCTTAATTTACACTGAGCTTTTCAGGCATGTGAAATTTCAGAGACATCAGTTGTGGCTGGCCCCTGTGCAAGGGACACAAGAAAGGAGGTTTCTTACAGCCTCTCTCTCCCTTTACACAGGGGGCCAGTCAAAATCTGATTCTAGGTTTATAATTCCTTCCCTACCCAACCCCTAAATTTGGGGTCTAAACAACCTGACCGTACCCCTTTAAGACTACTATATTACAATTCCTTCTGCAAGTGTATTTGAGCTTGCTTTGAGCCATGCACTTTGTCGGAGTCACAGAGTTGTTTTCCAGCTGTTTTGAATACAGTACAAATAGTGGGCCAGATCCTCAGATGGTAGGTACTTGTCTAGCTCTGTTGAAGTCAACAGACCCCAAGGAATGTGTAAATGGGCACAGCTCCATAGAAGTTAATGGAGCTATGTTGGTGAACTCCACTTAAGGATCTAGACCACTGATTCTTATCCTGAAGTGAGTGGAAGTTTTGAAGATTAATTCCAATGGAAACAGGATCCCATTATTTGTATTCTGAAAGAAGGGCAAACACTGTGTAGAAAAAGCTTTTGGGTGACCATCAATCCACTTCCTCTAATAACACATGTAACATACCCTCATTTCTATTGATGGTCTTCATGATCAGTTAGGAGAGCTGGGAATTTTGCAGAACCCTTCTTTCCCATCCTGGGAGAAACAGAGCAACAAAAGGCTAAGCATGACTTCCAGAAAGAAAATCTCTGTATTAAAAGCCAAATAACGCAGAACTACAATATTAAATACACATTATCTGAAATGGGAAATACACTGTAAAAGTTTCATTAAAGTTCAGTTTCAGCAATAACAATATATCAGTTTTAAATCCTGCCAGAAAAGATTCTTCTGATGTAAATAAAACTGCTAAGACAAATTTGTTCATATACAAATAGCTACTCTGACTAAAACAACTGCAATAGAACAGGGCTTTCCGTTTGGGGGTGTTTTTTTTTTTTTAATTTTTTGTTGTTTTTTTAATAAAACGTCCATTTAAAACGGCTATTAAATATAGAAAACAAATACACAGGATTTGGTCGTTTTCTGCTATGAATCTTGGGCACATGACAATAAAATAAAATCCCTTTGACTACTGGGGAGGGAGCAATGCTCCGCAAAGGATTCATTGCAGAGAAACCGTCAGGTCCCAAACACCCCCCCGACCGCCACACTCGCCTGCATTGGACACCAAGAAACTTGGGCAAGGCTTTAAAGTGCTCCACACACACACACACACACACACACACACACACCAACAACCCAGGGTTAAGCGTTTACAAAGAGCGCGCGGGGAGGGGAAGCGAGTCCGCCCCAGTCTCGGGAGCCCCGCGGGAGCAGGTCGCACAGCAAACGGAGGAGGGCGGCCCCACCTGTGGTGGGAGGGGGGTTATTTGCCAGCGGCGGTGGCGCCCGCAGCCCCCGCGGTGCTTCTCCTCTGCTCCATGCCGTTGGGCAGGAAGCCGGCGATGATGGGCACCGGCCAGATGAGGGCGGCCACGCTCCACACGATGATGACGAGAGTCATGAAACAAGCCACCAGGGTGGACTCGATGGGCTTGCGGTTCAGCCGCCAGCCCGGCTCCCCCTTCAGCTCCTCCAGGCTGAAATCCAGGCAGCAGAAATTCAGCGGCTCCCCCTGCAGCCAGTACTGGCCGGGCTCGGACAGCGAGGAGGAGGAGGCGGCGGCCGCTGCCCGGAGCCGCCCGACCCTGCGCCCCCGCACCCAGCTGCAGCCCACGCAGAGGCGCAGGTCCTGCTGGGCTCCCCCCGCCGCCAGCCCCAGGTGCTCGATGAGCAGCGGCGGCCCCACGCGGTGGAAGGCGGCGGAGAAGAAGGCCCGCCCGTGGCCGTTGGTGGAGAAGAGCAGCAGGTCGCACGGGATGCCCAGCGGGCGGCTCCAGCGCACCAGCAGCGAGCTCAGCATCTGCCGCTGCACGCTGATGTTGCAGGGCGCCTCCTCGGGGGGCTGGGGCGGCTGCTGGCCGGCGGCGGCGGGAGGCGGCTCCTGGCTGCCCGCCTCAGCCTGCCCGCCCACCCCGCGCAGGTCCCGCTCCAGGCTGGCCAGGGAGCGCGAGGAGGAGTTGATGGGGGGCAGCAAGAGCTCCGGCTCCTCCTGCCCCCCGCCGGCCGCGGCGGGGCTCCAGCCCTGGCAGGGGGGCAGGCAGGCGGCCAGCAGCGCCGGCAGGAGCGGCGGCAGCAGCATGGCATGGACTCAGAGCCGGCGAGGAGGAGGTGGAGGCTGCATGGCGCTGCCGCCCGCCACCCGGCTGGGGAGGGCGTGGGAGCCGGGCTGGGGCCGCCGCTGCTGCTTGGCGAAGGGCTGAGGGAAAAGGCGCGCGTGACAGCAGCAGCTCGGCAGCCCGCCTCCGCCCCCTGCTCAGCCCCGACGGGAGGAGCGGCCGGGCGGGAGCCCTGCTCGGCTCAGGCGCTCTGCGGGGCTCCCCCCAGCATCAGAGGCACCCCTCACTCTCCCTACGTAGGGACCCCCCAGTAGCGGTCTCCCTCAGAACAGGCCCCCTTCTCCCTCACGGCCAGGGCTCTCCCCGCGCCCAGCTTCCGCCCTGCTCTGTGGGGCGGGGCGGGGCGCCCTCCCTCCACACCCACGACACCTGCCCCACAGGGCGATTCTCTCCAGCCGGTACAACGCCCGCCGGCCAGGCGTGATTTCCAGTGTGCACTCAGGAGGCTGAGTTCGCGGATTGGGTTCCCCTTACCTCCGTAATCCGGTTCACGGGGTTTAAAGCTTCTTGCACAGGTATATTTCTTGTGTCCCTGATTCGGAGTCTTATACGTGCACATTTGGGCCGATCTGCTTTCTTAGAAGGGGGCACCTGAATGTCATGCGGTGTCACCCTGGTTTGAAGACTTTCTCAGTACCCCCAACAGCAGCATGTGCACTTCCAGTGAAAACTGGGAGCCATTGCTCTCCCTCTTCCTTTGGCCGGAGGAAAGCAGGATAGCACAGAATAATGTGCGTGAGGCAGAAAAGGGCGTGAATTCTCCACTGGCTCCAGCGGCCCTGGACACTGCCTTTTTCTCCAAATATCCCCAATAATGTTACTACAATGAGAAATACCCATATGGGCACCAAGACAGAAGTAATGTGTAGGACACTATGGGCAGGGACCAACCTTCCACTCCACAGCCTGCTATTCTGTCCGATTTAGTTTCTTCTACTGTATCCCTCACAGTGGTTTTTGGGGGGAAGGAGGAGGTGTTGAGGAGTTGTGTTTTGAGAGCACAAAGGACGTTCATCTGAGAACTGACTTTTACAGATGCTCCTTTCTTATGGGTTTATAGAAGGGAAAGTAAAAAATAAAAAACACTATAGGAAATGCTGTGAAACTGTCAAGCCTGATCCCCTGGCTATTTTTTTTTTACCCATTTCTTTAAGTTACTTTGTTCAGAAAGAGGGAAGTCATACTTTGTTCACAAGAGGGAGTTCCAGCAGCCTGGAAAGAAAGAATCACCCAGTCCTAGCCTTTGCCTGGCAGTTCGAGGTTCACAGCTCTGATTTAGAGAGAGAGAGAATGTACTTTCATAAATGATTAATCCACTGTCATATGCTGGAGGACAATTAATCCCTATATAAAAGATTTGAGTAAGAAAACAATTACAAGAAACATAAAACTGCCAATTATATTAAGTTAGTGTGAGATTTATATTTTTAAAAGACAGCTTTATAATAATTTCGGTGTCATTTTGTACTTCAGGCTGTTTTATAATTTGATAGTTACCATAGTTTTACTTTTGACACTCTGCTTAGCGTTCCCAGGCTAACAGAGCCTTAGAATGGATAGTGGTATAATAGGAAGAATAATAGGAAGAATAGATACAGGGAGTGGACAAGGAACATAACAATAGGGACTCAGTTGTGGCATTCTTTAGCCACCACGCTGCACTGGGGGTCGGACAGAACTATACTACCCCGGGGAGAGCCATGACTGCCCACTCTATCCTTCCCCACCCTCTTTCCAGCAAGTTCTCCTAGAGAGGGAGATTTATTTATTTGTATTACCATAGTGCCTTGTTCCAGCTCAGGTGGTAGCTAGGGGATTCCTCATGGTGGCTGCCTTCTTTGTTCTGTATATATCTTTTGTATAAGGCGGGAATCCTTTGTCCCTCTGCCCCCCCCCCCCCCCCCCCCCCCCCCCCCCCCCCCCCCCNCTCAGAGTTATATTTCATATTTCTAGTTTCAGATACAAGAGTGGTACATTTATACAAATAGGATCATCACACTCAGTAGATTATAAGCTTTGTAATTATACCTTACAAGAGACCTTTTGCATTAAGCATATTCCAGTTACATTAGCATATTTTCATAAAACCATATAGAGTTCAACATCACACACTTATACAGGTTTCTGTGTAAACATTTGCATAGCACATCTTGCACTTCTTGGTCACATCTACAGCCTCATAGACCTGTATTAATAGGAGTTTCACTGCTGTACTTTATCAGTGAGCAGCAACAAATAGGCAAGGAGAAAGCTGTGATGTAGTCAATAATAGACAAAATAACTTAATGCCAAAATGGTTTGACCAGTGAAGAGAACAAATTATATTACATCAGGATTTTGGCATAAGGGATTGGGGACAAGCCTGAATTTTTAAGTAAGGTTATCTTCTGAAGAGGGTGGCAGATGTTCTCAGGCAGTGCTCCAGTTCCTTTCTGAGCTACTAGAAACGAGTTTACGAGGTTTAGAGAAATTTGTGTAGGGGGAAAAGGGGAAGCTGAGTGAATTTTTTCAAAGGGAAGATAACTTGCCAAAGGAATTTTAAATTATATCTACCTATCACAGTAAAGAACTAAGAGATGACATCTTGTCTGAGGCTGGGAATGCAGGAGGGTATTATATGTGTTTCTGTTTATAGAAAGACAACACATGAGGACAAAGATGGGAAAAGGCATGGCAAATCACTTATTAACCAATAATGTCCTATGTTGATAGGGGCCATAAGAACCTAGATAGATAGATACAATTAATCTCTGTATCCAGTCAATCATACAAAGAGTATCACAGCACACTTTAAAACTACTGTTCTTATTAGTAGTAATTATTGCATAATACCTAGCTCTTATATAGTGTTTTTCATCCATTGATCTCCAAGCACTCTACAAATGAGATTTCATGACCCTCATTTTATAAAGGAGAGAGTTGAGACACAGAGAAATGAAGGGACATGCTCAGCCTCTGCATATATTAGACTATATCAGGGGTCGGCAACCTTTCAGGAGTGGTGTGCTGAGTCTTCATTTATTCACTCTAATATACGGTTTCACGTGCCAGTAATACATTTTAACATTTTTAGAAGGTCTCTTTCTATAAGTCTATAATATATAACGAAACTATTGTTGTATGTAAAGTAAATAAGGTTTATAAAATGTTTAAGAAGCTTCATTTAAAATTAAATTAAAACGCAGAGCCCCCGGACCGGTGGCCAGGACCTGGGCAGTGTGAGTGCCACTGAAAATCAGCTTGCGTGCTGCCTTCGGCACTCGTGCCATAGGTTGCCTACCCCTGGACTATACAGATGCAAATAAAATTAATATATGCACTATAGATCATTGTATCTCAGATAGGTAGCATCTGTTGATGTGCTAGGGAAGATCTGAAGTGGAATTTAATGGCTAAGTTGTAGGGAAAGTAATGAAGCAGTGGGAAACTAGGAGTCTCGTGGAGTAAAAAGAGGGTTTATTAGGATGAGGGTAAAGGGTGAAGGACAACAATTAAAATCTTGGAGTGAGATTTGAATAAACTTTTTGTTACTGTAAATGTAGTACTCATGGAAGGTGCTGGATTGTCAGTTGTGAGGACACAAGTTCTCTCTCTAGCTATGTACCGGGTACAACATGGGCAACAGCAGTGCAAAGTTCCCTATGCTATCCTGCAACATTTCTCAACTCTGATCTGGATGGGCCATGCTAGGAGTAAGGTTGTTCAAACTCTGGGGCTTTGCAGTACTTCGCCTCTGCTGAGACTGATGGTGCCAGTGATATTTTGTGATGTGGACACATGTTCACTAGGAACTGGTTGGACACCACTGAATTCATTCCACCAAATGGTAACAACTTTCTCTTATTACCATTTTGAGCTACATTTGAAATAGTAACCTACAGGTGAAAGGTTCTGTGACGTTGTGCAGTCTATATGATTTTGTAAAAACATGATAATAAGTGAATATAATGTAATTGGAATAGTTTTATAAAAACATGATAATAAGTGAGTATACTGTAACTGGAATATGCTTCATGCAAGAGGTATCATCACAAAGCTTATAATCTACTGAGAGTGATCATCCTATTTGCATAAATGTACCATTCTTGTATCTAAAACTAGAAATATAAAATATAACTCTGAGGGCCTAATGTAATTAAGCAAAGTGTGGGCCATTAATGGTGGTTTGGAATCTTGATGCCTCCCCTTACTCAGGGCCATTGTCTGCAGATGGCTGTATTTAACTGTGTGTCTTCCTGTATATGTGTGTGCTGGCAAGTGAGTAATGAAGCCTTGCAGTGACATGTGATCATGTCACCTGAACTGGAATCCATCTTTAACCTGGTGCTTTTCCAGTGAGGGGTGGGGGACCCCAGAGGGACAAAGGATTCCCGCCTTATGCAAAAGATATATAAAGGGGTGGAAGAGAACAGAGAGGGGAGAGGAGCCATCATGAAGAATCACCTAGCTATCACCTTAGCTGTAACAAGAGCTGTACCAGGGGAAAGAATTGTGCCCAGGCCTGGAAGGTGTCCACTCTGAGAAAAAACTTACTGAAGCATCTCTGAGGGTGAGATTATCTGTATTCAGTTTGATTAGACATAGATTTGCGCATTTTATTTTATTTTGCTGGGTAACTTACTTTGTTCTGTCTGTTACTAGACTTCTGCGAGCTGTTCTCAGGTAAACCTGTAGCTTTGGGACAGGCTATTCAGACCCTGAGTCTGTGTCTGAAGCAGATGGGTGTGTCTGGCTTCACCAAGACAGGGAGATGAAGCCACCGAGCTGGCAGGGAGAACAGGAACAGAAGTAGCCTTTGCACATCAGCTGGCAGCTCCCAAGGGGGTTTCTGTGATCCAACCAGTCACAGGTTCTTTCACCCATTACCAGCACCATGAACCATCTAGATCTCACTTAACAAAGGATTTGAAAAGAACAATTGAATGGATCTGCTTCACAGAAGCATGGAGTTTGAGGAGATAGGAAGGTGAACAAATCCACGTGGCAGCCATACAAGGAGGTGTATTTTATATTGGACTCTGAAATGGACTGGCAGTCAGTGAAGATATCTGAGTTGGGGTTTAGGAAAACCTCAAAAGAAGGAAGTTCAAATAAGATGGATCCAGGAATATGTGATTCAGCAGAGAACCAGTGAAGATTGTTTTTCATGCATTTGCTCTTTTGGTCTCCCATTATGGCTAACGGCCACAGGCAGATTCACATAGGGGATGCTAGAAGCAAATAAATAGTTTGGTTCAAGTCAAAATCCTAGGAGGCAATCTGAGGGGATTCTCAGGTAGCGTTGTTCAACATAACTCCATTGCCTTCAGTAAAGCTGTGCTGATTTACACCAGCCAACGATCTGACTTGAGATTTGCACTGAGGAGGGAGACGGAGGGGAGGAACTTTCTTGGTTAAGGGTTCCTTTTCTGTAGTAGGATGTCATTTCTGAATATATTGAGTAGAAAGTAGTTGGCAATGGGAAATAAGATAGGAAAGTAGGCCCTGGGCCATATCTAATGGAGAGGTTTAGCTGTGGAAAGTTGTTTATTGTCAATCACAGAAAAGGGATATAGGAGCAAACCAGGACACCAAATTGTGCCTGATCTCCACTGTACTGCCAAATAAACAAGAAAGATGTTACAGTCAATAGTGTCACTTGTTGCTTCATGGCTAGGAAGGATGAGAAGGAGGCAGGCTCGGATGAAAGAAGTGAGTAGTTGACTCCATCTAGAAGAACAGGTTCAATACTGTGAAAGGAGTGAGAGCCAGGCAGGAAATAAGCTTTGGTATTGTTTTGAGAGAACTGGTTATTTCTAGTTGAGAAAACATAGTTTTCCAAGATGTTGCCAAGAAAGGTTTGATTGGCTAGTGGGTGAGAAAGCGTCATAGAGAGGTATTTTAGAGATGGACTTAATAAGATGAAATGAATGGGCAGTGGTTGATTATCAATATTTTGTTGATTAACCAGGAAACTGCATTTTTTTTTATATTGCCCATTGAAATGCCAAACAATAACATTTCTTTAATGCTAATTACACCAAAGCCTTTACTTATTTTTTCATCTGCCACCTCTATGGATTTGACAGAAATTATTTGATTAAAATGCTTTTGACAACTTTTCTTGGAGGAAAAGAGATTAAATATGATGACTATATCAATAATTGTTTAGTGTGGCAGGACTGTTACTGTGAACTACTAGAATTAGAGAATATTTAATTTAATTATCTATTACATTGTTCTGTAAATATTTGAACATAAACTTGCATTTCCTAATGATTGTTTTATTAGTATGTCATTGGAAAATCTAAACATTTACTGTAACAATGTACTTGAAAAAAAGCTTCTTATAAAGCATTCAGTTTTGCAGATCCATTATGCCTTTCCTAATCTGCTCTGAAACAAAGTCTTAGGGCTTGGCTTTATTATTATTAGTATTTATTATCTCTAGTAGAGTGGAAGGACGGCCATGTAGCTAGGCTGCTATCCTGGGACTCAGGAAACCTTCATTGGCTGTTCTCCCGCAGGCTTCCTATGTGACTAAGTTGCTTAGTCTTTCTGTACCTTGGATCTCCATCTGTAATATGTGGGTGATTGCATGTCCCTTCCTAAGGCTGCTGTGTGGAAAATACATTAAAGATTGTGAGGTACAATATGGTAACACCCTGTTAAATAGAGAGCTCTGATGTGCACATTCCTGTATAATGTTACTGTAAACTAAAGCTGACTGTTGTAATGGTTATTGATATTTACATGACAGTGATTTGTAAACCAGTTAAAACTCGATAAATACATAGATAAAAAAATTAAAAAGATTGTGAGATGCTCAGATACTGTGGAAATGGGAGGGCCATACAAATACCATAGAGGAATGAACATTTATATTGCAGGTATCAGAGGGGTAGCCGTGTTAGTCTGGATCAGTAGCACAAGAAGGCCATTACCAGATTGGACCCCACTGTACAAACCATACCAACATATAATAAATGACAGTCCCTGCTCCAAAGAGCTTGCAGTCCAAAAGACAAGACATAAGTAGATGAGATGAACAGGAAGTCAGAGTTTGGAGAGGAGGGGCACCGGAGCCAGGGCAATGTGTGCAATTCTTAGGCCAGGGGTAGTCAACAGGTAGACCACGGGCCAAATCTGGACTGTGAGATGCTTTTGAACAGACCCTGAAATATTTGTATTTCCTTATTATCATTATTGTTGTTTTTTATTATTTTCTCTGGAGTCTGGACCTTGATCAAGAAATTTGGATCTTGACCAAAAGTTATTGACTATCCCTGTTTTAGGTAGATCAGCAGTGGCGATCACAGCTCTTCACCTGCCTATCTGTTATCAGGTTGTACTTTGCTGTATACATTACAGCAGAGGAGAATTTTGAGGAGGAACTTGGAGGATGAAGCAGTGGCTTTACAGATTTGACTGGGAGCTTTCCCCACCCATAAGATGCAGCATGGGTGGATGAAAGTGCAAAAATTCTTATTAGAGAAGCAAGAGATTGAGGGTGACACCATTGTCACAGCAAGACAGGAGATGATCTTGCAATAAGATAAAAGATCAGACAGGTAGGGTGGAGATAAATTGTGAGGACAAGAAGTTTATGTTTGATATGGTGGAAGAGGGAATCCAAAGGAGGGACATAAAGAGGGGAGTGACATAGCATGACAAGCCACAATGATCTTAGCAACAGCATGGTGAATGAATTTGAGTGGGGGTAGGTTGCAGACATCAAGGCCAGAGAGGAGATTACAGTAATCGAGGTTCAATATAATTAGGCTTGGACAAGAATTTTGGCAATGTGGACAGAGAGGGAAGGTCACATCTTGGAGATGCTGTGCAGGAAGAAACAGCAAGATTTAGACACCACATGGATATAGGGTCTAAGGATGGGGTAGAGTATTATTACCAAAGAAATTAGCAACAATATACCACACAGATTAGCTCTGAGCTTCTCAAGCTTGGCTGCTCATTGGGTTCCCCTTCAGGACTGACTGTCCATTCCACACCCTAGACCCTTCCTTTGTAGAGGCACTCCTACCTCCCTTATCCATGTGGGGTGGGAATCCATCTGCCTCCGTAGGACAGCAGAGCCTACTTATCCTTTCCCAGCAGTAACAGCACCTGCTAACAGGGATGGGTGGTTCACAGAATCATAGAAACGAAGGGCTGGAAGGGAACTCAACTAGGCAAACCTACCACCCTGTTCTACCCACTCATTTGGAATATTAATGAATTAAACAAGGAGGCACATTCTGGTAGGTCAAAGAAAAGGTGACTGCATTTTCCACTCCACTGATTAATCCAGCATCATAAGTATTTGCAAAACATCTTCAGTAAACAATTTTAGTTGTTTTAAAGATGCAGAATAAATTAATTGGCAAAAAATTTACTGAAGTCTGGCTTAGATATGGTCCAGGGGTAAGAGAAAGCAAAATGTCCAATATGTATACACTGTGCATAAAATCCCTTTAGAACTCTATATGTGCTTCCATTGGATAATATAGATCACTGTGAGCTAGGTGGTGCTAATTGCACAGAGCTCCACCAACACTGAAGGGTGGTGCATGTCGGTGACCAATACAAGTTCGAAAGGATTGAGTGGAGGAGGGAAGCAGAGACTGAGGCAGATTATAGGTCAAAACACAGGTGGCTATTTATTAATGGGGAACAAATCACAACTTGGGCTGGGGAGGAGCAAGTCTACCAATTAACAATACAACTCTGATTGGAAACAGAAACCAATGATTCATCAAAATATCTCCAGAACAGTAATACAAAACCACAAAGAGCTGAACAATTTACACCAGAAGCCAAACAAACATACAACAACAAGTAAACTGCATATGGTACCAAGCAAAAAGAACAGAGAGCCAAACAATCTGAATATTTACAAAATTTACACTACACATACCACACTCCAGGCGCAGCTGACCAGCAGCACACACACCAGAGACATGATGAGATGTAACTCAAGGTAACACGACACGAGCCTGGCTAAATCCGGAGGAGATCCTGGCTGGAAGGGTGATCAGGCCTTCCAGCTAACACGCGGACACTCCTGCTGATTCGGGCAAGCGACATAGTTTTATTCGAAGCCAGTATCCAATTGGTTCCCCGCTCCTGCACCAACCAGATTCCGAGCTGGTGCCCCCTACGTAACAGATTCTGCACACGGCACACTGGGGTTATGCACACGGCACGCCGGTGCTGTTGCACACGGCACCAATATGATCTGCACACGGCACCAATACGGCCTGAAGTTGACCTGCTGGAAGGTTCAGGAATGGTCACATGGCCCTAATGTGTTGCACACGACACGCTGGGACTCTGCACACGACACCGATGTGACCTTCTGACCGACAATTGGCCATACAGACGCCATGACAGAGCACAGGGCTGCGACAGTGCAGAGCAGCACTGCCCTGGGAGGAGTATGGGAAGCATCATGCCTCAGACGGAAGGTGTCCTGAAGTGCGTGGGGACTTTGCAAAGTGCCACATCCCTTTAAGTGCTACAGTATACTACCCATCCCACCCTGCACAGATGATCAGCTCTGGCCATGTCTCTGCCTACTATCCCTCCTTCCCTTCCCCAGAGTGATTAGGGAGCAGCCCCTCAGTACAGGGATTGCAATTCTGCTCAGCCATTACACAGACCACATGAGATAGGTGATTTTCTGGATCCTCCACAAATTGTGCCCCTGCGTAAGACTCTATAGTTGGTAGCTCGTGGAAAACTGGAAAGTATTCTAGTTATAAAGAGTTCCACTTAATGTATTTCTCTTCCTCTGCTTATATTTCTAGGGGCATCATATGAAAACAGGATCTTCTTTTCTGAGGAACTTATCTGCTCCTGTTGCTAATTTCCCCAGCAACCACCACAGCCCTATGACATCACAACTGGCTCCTGTGCAAAATTTTATGACGTCACAAACACAGGAGAAAGGGTCACATTCTGCTCTCTGTTACACCAGAGTAAATTTGGAGTAACTCCAGTGAAGTCAGTGGGGGTCAGGTTTCACCTTGAAAGGTGCTGTGCACTCCTGCCCTGATCCAGCAAAGCATTTTGAACAGTCCCATTGACCAGCTTCAGCCCGACTGCTTTCATTCTTCAGTGCTTTGCTTTACACCATTGTAACTGAGAGCAGAATTTGGCCATGTGACTTGAAGTGAGGAATGAGCAGCAGCAGCAGCACAATCTCTTCAGAAACGTACATCATTCTATTTTCATGCAAATATCCCTAGTGATCAAAAATGGACGAAAAGATGTACAGAAAATACATGCTGTACCAATCGATTTCTCTCTAAATACATTGTTTTCCACACGGCATCAGCTGCCCTTTAAATGAATGGGAGGGTAACCTGCAATTCTGTCCATAGTTCATCATTGAAATTGACTACATTTAAATATGGTTGTTTAGCACTGTGGAGCCAACTTTACTACCACATGGCTTGGTTTTGCCGGTGTGAATGTAATTTACATGCAAGTAAAAGGAAGGCTAGATCTCAATAATTACAGCCCTCAGTTGTTTATTTTAACCTCCAGTCTTTGGGATTTATTTCATAGGTCACCAAGTCAAATGTTAATGTTTCAAATATTACATATTAATTCACTGCCTAAATTATTACATTTGTTCCTGTGGTAATGTGGAGCACACACTGATGGCAATTCCTTTACCTGCCTTTTTACACAAATACACCTCTCCTCCCCACAATTCATGCTGCCTTCAGCAGTTAGCGAATATCTCATAAACACATTCACACTCAGGTCTTCTCACTTTGCTATGGCTGCAGGCCCTGATTCTCCTCTCACATATGCCATGGTAAATCTAGACTAACTTCACTGCAGTCAGTGAGTACACAAGACCCTACTTTCCCAACTCCAACAGACATTCCCCACTCTACATAATATCTCTACAAGGCAAGTCTCAATTATGAGAAGGGGGATATACAACAAGTCTACATTTTTAGAGCACAGTTTATCCATTGTACTTAGGCAAAGCCAGGAGGTAAAAATAGGGCTTAAAAATAATTCCCTGTATTTTTACTGCAAGTCAGAAAAAAATAATTAGTCTCTATGGGATTCTCACTGCACAATGACATCTGGGAATATTGACAACAATGGCCCACTAGAATAGCAAAGAGGATAATCTGATAGAAAGATTAGGGTATTTCAATTGGCTCAAGGCGAGCTAGCACGCGTCTGTCATACCTGCGTTGGGAAGCATGCTTCCAGCTGCAGTGTAGACATACCCTAAGTGCTAACTAGTGCTAGACCCTAATCCAGGGGTTCCGAAACTGTGGTATGCCTATCCTTGGGGGGTACGCAAGACATCTCTGGGGGGGTACCTGGGAGAAATTGTGTAATGGTGGATTTTATTTATTTACTTTATTTATTGCATTTTCATAATATGCTACTCAAAGCTTTAAAACTGTGGGAATTTGTTATATAAAATATAGTAGTTAATTTTCTTCAAGATGTACCAATGGGGACACAGATACACAGAGACAGTGACATACAGAGCCCTCGCCTCCAATCACCGTGGGTTCAGTTGCTCAGCAACTGTCCAGTCTAACTGAGCTCGGAACTTAGTCAGGGTTGTTTTTTTTCCGGTTGTATACGTCACACTATAACTATATCTGTACGTAACAGTGAAATATGTACCGATGGCTAAAGACAGTCAGTGTTAAGAAGAACACACAAAGTATCAGTGATGAGAAGGGAAGGGGTATGTGGGTAGCTGGTAGATCTGGAAGGGGGTGTGCAATAGGAAACGTTTGGGAACCTCTGCCCTAATCCATTGATTATGGTCTGCTGTATGATACTGTAACAGAGTGCTGGGCAAAAGCAGCTGATCCAGCACTCTGATCACTGCAGTTCTAATTAATTACAGCAGAGCAGACCATGTTAAGAATTGTTGTGCCTAAGTGGTGGGCTGAGGAGAACTAAGAAGCTAGTTAGGCCATTAGGCAGATGGTACAAATAGCCGAGGAAGGGAGGAAGCAGAGAGCGAGAGATGTTCCTCCCAGCTTGCCTCAGGACCTGAGGGCTCCCTAAGACTGTAGGTGTAAGGCTGAATAGTGTACAAGGGTGGTGGGAACCAACATAGTAAATAAGCTGCACCGGGTGTTTTAACAGCATAAATGTCTCTGAGCTGCTTGTGGACTTGAGCAGAGGTGTGAGTGGGCCCTGCCACAGGTACCCTTTTAGGGAAGTTACTTCCATACATTTCTATATGTTACCCTAATAATAGACATTTCCAAGATCCCTTCAGCTTGTTGATTAATCTTGAACGTTTATCATGACATTTCTAATTCCATGTCATTACTTTCTCTTTTATTTTCTCTCTTCTTCATTAAACTGAAAGCTGAACCCTTAGTCAGTTGGGCTCAACTCTCACTTGTTTAAACACTCTGATACTTTCTGGAGACATATTGGACTTTGCACTTGTAGGACCCAATTCATCACTGTGTTATTCCAGCTTTACCCTGGAGTAACTCCAGTGATTCCAGACAATTAAGGTTAAGATTTTGTCATGGTTATTTTTAGTAAAAGTCACCATAGGCGCTGGCTTCCTCATTTCCCCAGGGGTGTTCGACCCCTGCTCCACCTCAGGCCCCACCCCCCTCCTCCTCTTCCCCCGAAGCCCCACCCCGCTTCTTCCCACCCCCGTTCTTCCCCCTCCCCCCCAGCACCTCCTGCACGCTGCTGAACAGCTGATCTGCGGTGGGCGGGAGGCCCTGGGTGGGGGACGGGGAGGAGCTGATTTGGGGGGCTGCTGGGGGGTGCTGAGCACCCACTATTTTTTTTCCATGGGCGCTGCACCCCTGGAGCACCCCCAAAGTCTGCGCCTATGAAAGTCACAGACAGGTTGCGGACAATAAACAAAAATTCGCAGAAGCCCGCGACCTGTCCGTGTCTTTTACTAAAAATAACTGGGGGTAGGAGGCTGACCACCAGGGGAGCTGAAGCCTGAGCCCCGCAGGTGGGGGGGGATGGGGACTGACAGTTGCGGCTGTGGGGGCTGAAACCAAAGGAGTCACAGAGGTTCATTAAAGTCATGTAATTCATGACTAAATCATATCCTTACAGACAGATAGATGTCTTTTACCGTGTAAACAGGCATATTTCTTGTCTTCATTTAATGCCAGCAAATAGCCAAACCCATTGGAAATACCCCATCAGGTCCGAGAATATAGGGAGTGCAAAAGTAGTTTAAAGTCAGCTTTGCCCCACCTTTAGGTTCTCCATTTCTGTGCCCAGGATAGAAACAGAGAGAAACAGAGAATCAGGGCCTAGCCTGTGATGAGAAGGAAGTATCAGATATGTTATATCTACTCTTGTGAAATCTTGTGACATGCAGTGCTTCGTTATATTGGTGCTTTCATTAAGAAATGAAAGGCTTAGTGTTGCACATTCACTGATCTAACAATGTACCAAGTTTCTGGGAACATGCTGCATATAGTATAGGGAAAATCACAAGACTAATTTCTAGTGACAAAGTTAAAGGACAGTGTAATATGATACCTATGTACCCTCTCGCTCTTCCAAAAGTTTTGTCTCCTTATATGATTGGGGAGGAGGTGGATTGAAGAAGCTGCAGCTGTCATTTCTGTTTCTGTTGTCAAGTACTCCTATAGCTGATTTTTCACTAGGGATTTTACAAATATTAATGCTATTTATGTCTTGTAATATACCCTTTAGCACATACATATGGAACAAACATGAGTTTAATAAAATGATCAGTGAAGTAAATGGACATTGTTAATTATTTTATTCAAAATGATGTATTAGCACTAAACATTTATATGTTTCAGAGTGGTAGCTGTGATAGTCTGTATCAGCAAAAAGAACGAGGAGTACTTGTGGCACCTTAGAGACTAACAAATTTATTTGGGCATAAGTGGGTTTTAGCCCACAAAAGCTTATGCCCAAATAAATTTCTTAGTCTCTAAGGTGCCACAAGTACTCCTCGTTCTTTTTGCAAACATTTATATGGTAACTTTGCAAATATTCTCCAAAAAAAAATCTTATAATCCAGCATAGGCAAAGCCCCCCATAGCTCCTATTAGAGGCTTAAATGGCACAGGAGGCCTTTTGCCAGTCTTCTACACTCGGAATAAACTTGCCCACAAGAGAAGAGTTGTGCTTTTTTGTGAGACTGTTGACAATAAACATAAGAAGAGATCTGTGTAGCTTGGCAGCTTCTCTCTTTCACAAACAAAATTTGTCCATCAAAATATATGATTGTCACATTGTCTGTCTAAATTTCTGAGGTGATTTTAGGCATGCTTGAAAAATTGTAGCCCTCCAAAGACTGTGTCAACACCTGTACTAAAGACCATAATAAAAGCTTTTAATTACTATAATTAGAGCTGGTCAGGAACTGGAATTTTTGTTGCATGGGAAATTCTGATGCTTTTTTGGAGGTGGGGCGGGGAGATGGGGAAATGTTCCAAATCAGGACAAAAAGCTGACATCATAATTTCCCACAAAACAAAAATTCCAAAACATTTTTATTCAGGGCTATCTAAATATTTTGTTAATGTTAATTTATTTGTTCAGATAAAAACATGTCATTTTAATAAGGTAAAATATTTAATTTTGATTTTTGTCATTTAAATTCATTTTGTTTGAATGTTGATAGTCAATTAAAATATTCATTTTAATATCATACATATATTTAATATCTAATATTTAATACTGTCAAAATGAATTGAAACAAAGTTGAAACAAAATATTTGTATTATCAAAACAAAACATTTTTATTTTATTGAAACAAAACAAAAGTTTAAACGTATTCCCATTTAAAGTTTCATCAAAATCGACAGGTTTCTACAAAATGTTTCAATTTTGATGAAACTTCATTTTTCAATAGAAAACTGCACCTTTGAACATTTTCTAACAAACTCTAACTATAATATTTAGAGCTTTGGCTCCTTTGCACACACCCCACAGCTCTGATTCAAGGAAGTATTATTAGAACAACCCTCTGAAGAGAACTTGCTCAGTCAGTCAGTCAGAAATTGACCAGATATTTCTAGAATGTACCTGTAGTGAGGTGGAGTGGCCTCCCACTGAGTTAGAGTGGGAGGAACCACTCTCTGAGCCCAGGTGGGCGGAACCAGGCCATGCCCACCTACGGTGACCAGATGTCCCGATTTTATAGGGACAGTCCCAATTTTTGGGTCTTTTTCTTATATAGGCTCCTATTACCTTCCACCCCCGTCCCGATTTTTCACATTTGCTGTCTGGTCACCCTATGCCCACCCTTCCCATCAGAGACAGGACAGGAGGTGGGACAGGAAGTATAAAGGGCAGGTCCTGGAGCTCAGATGTGCTGCAGCCACTAGAGGAGACAGATACCTTCTGCCCACTCACGAGCCTGAAGACTGAAGGGAAGCCCTGCCAAGCTGAGGACTGGCCAGAGCTGCTGGAGCTGCCAGCTGACCCAGACATTGAGGAGTTGCTGGGACTGCTGCTAGCTACCTATCCCAGGGAGAAAGAGGACACCCACAGACCCACATACACCCCAAGGGAAAGGTAGGAAGTGGCCCAGGGACATCTGACTCCAGTCTGGCTGCATTGCTGGCTGAAACCAGGTCAGCATATTGTGGCTGGATTCCCCACTGACCCAGTGGCGGAACACTCCCCCACTGTTAGGCCCCTAGGCTGGCACCTAGTAGAATTGGGTGGGCCTGGGTCCCTCTATCCCCCACCACCCCACTTGTGGGGTGGCAGCTCCACACTGTAGGCCAGGAGGCCTGTGTTAGCCTACCATCCACCAGAACTAGGTCACTAGACTATCCACTGCTCTGCCCTTTCTGAGTGCTGAGCCTAGACTGTTTACTGCTCTGCACTGCTGGGGGCTGGAATACACACACTGTTTATAGCCTGCCTGGCCTGAGAGCCAGAGCCCCTTCAGACCGTGAATCCGCTCCACCCTGCCACTGGGGCCCAGATACTTACGCCAGACTATGCTAATTCCCTGACAGTGGGTGACACGCACTGCCGTAGTGAGCCAGGGTCAGGGGCGGCTCCAGGCACCAGCGCACCAAGCGCGTGCCTGGGGCGGCAAGCCGCGGGGGGCGGCCTGCCGGTCGCCGTGAGGGTGGCAGTCAGGCTGCCTTCGGCGGCATGCCTGCGGGAGGTCCGCCAGTCCCGCGGTTTTGGCAGCAATTCAGCGGCGGGTACGCCGAAGGTGCGGGACCGGCGGACCTCCCGCAGGCATGCCACCAAATCCGCGTTACCAGTGGACCTCCCGCAGGCGTGCCGCCGAAAGCCGCCTGACTGCCGTGCTTGGGGTGGCAAAATACATAGAGCCGCCCCTGGCCAGGGTGACCTCCCACTGAGTCAGAGGGGGAGGAACCACCACTAACCCACTTCAGTGCCATAAAAGAAAAACTGACCTAGACACTTCTGTTGCTGGTTCCAATGTACATGGCATACAAAGGAAATTATACATGAATGCTCAACCATTGATTCAGTGGGCTGGATTTTCCTCTTACACCAGTTTTATACCAATGTAATTCATTGACTTTAACAGAGTTGCTTCAGATTTAAATCCCGTGTGAGAGGAGAATTAGGCTTGATATGTTGTGACCATAAGGAATTTCAGTTTTAACGTGCTTAGTCACCTGCTTGGAATATAAATGTACTTTGTTCCAGTGATTTCAGTAGCAACTCACTGCTCCAGATTCTCAGTTGGTGTAAATGGATGTAGCTCCATTTACCCACTAACTACATCCCCAGTGCGTAAATGGAGCTACACTGTTGGAGTTTCACAAAGACAGTAAGCACTTGATGGGCTAACTCAGAAGTTAGCTTTGACTGCGACTACATTTGTGTTCTGAGTCCTGTCAGCCCATCTCCTATAAGTGGTAGCATGCCAGATAAAGACATTGGAGCTAGGGACATAAGGACTTTAGATTTCAGACCAGTTCACCTACAAGAAGTCTGTGGAGTCATTTCTTTGGATTATTGTCCCTGGAAGTCTTCAATAAAAGCCAAGCTTAGTCAGTGAAGATCTACACATAACTCCATCTCCTTGTTCAAAGCCATTGTGAAGGTGTAACTGAAAACATGGAGGCAACTACTGGGGCTCCTTATTCAATCCCCAGTATGTTCTAGTGACGAGGGCACTTGAGTGGGAGTCAGGAAACCTGGGTTTTAAGGCAGAATCTGCTGTTAACCTACCATGTAATCGTGAGGCAAATCACTTCATCTCTCTGTGCCTTTGTTCCCCCATCCCTAGCTTTTGTCTGTCTTGTCTATGTAGACGGTAATATCTTTGGGGCTCTCTCTTATTAGGTGTGTACAGCCCCTAGCAAAAGGGGTCCTTATCTCAGTTGGTCTGTAGGTGCTACTACATACAAATGTATAATGGTAATAGCAAGAGTCATGTAGGAACCTCCACCCATCTGGAATTCCCTACATCTCTCAATTCCCTTTGAAATGGATGTAACATTCCACTTATCGCTGCAGGTAAATACAAAGGCTGGTGGGTGTAAGAGATAATAGAGTCCTGAGATGGGTCTGATGGTGCCCTGCTGCTCTGTGGATGCATGAGGGATGGTGAGGAGGATACTGCCCCTTTTACATCACTGTACAGCAGTAGGGATCAGTGGAGGTCCTTTTGGTCCCTGGAGCATAGGAACTGCTCCCGCCATGCACATAGAGGGTGAGGAGGGCAGAGGAAAAGGTGAGGCCATGGACGTGCTGGTGGAGTTAGCCAGGTGTGCAAGGGAGCATGATGCCTTTTGAAGGGGTCTAGCAGCATGTATGCTCTCTTCCTGAGTCAGGGAGGTCCTGCTTGAGTAGAGTGGCTCAACCGTGCTTCCAGAGCTGAGACTGTACCATAATGGCAAAATTGAGTCTTATCTGTCAAGAGTAGGTAAAATGAGCCCTGTCACTAGCAAAGTGCTTTAGGATCCTTTGGGAGGAAAAGTGCTATAGAAATGTAAAATGATTCCTACAGTTTATTAATAGACATTTCTATAAGGATAATATGCAAACTATAAAGGGAAGCTCATTCTGAATTAAATTACCATAATTTTTTATTACTGTCTCTCTTCTGGAGACCTGGATAATGCTGCTAACAGTGACAGGTTGAGTAAGAGACAGTGTTTGTGTGGGTCAGAGGTGGGAGCACAGAGAAAGACTAATTATATCTCTAATCTTTGCATATATCTGTGCAGGATATAAATGAATTATGCAACCTGACACTGAGCTGTTATCCCACAGGAGGCTGTGAAAACGTGTTCAGCTCCTCCAGAAACATATTTAAGCAATCCCACCTTTCCCAGTTCTGTGTACTCTTCCCATGAGTTAAAATGGATATTTTCTGCACCCTTCACCTTACGTTTATCGGACAAATGAAAACAGGCTCCCTCTTACCTACTCGGGAGATCACATGCATCTTTATACTCCAAAACCACAAAAGAAAGTGTAGCGAGCACTGATGCTATATCTGAGAGCTAGGAATAGCATTTTTAATGTCTGTTTATGAATGCAGGCTATAAAAATCAGGCAAAACAATGCCAAAGCAGTTCTGGGTGGGCTGGGTGAAAAATCTGTTAAAAGTGTTTGAGTTTAGTCAGTTAAAGAAGATGGAATTGCTTTTTGCAATCACTTAAATTTATGACTGGAACAATTTGACATGTGGCATCAGTTTCTCCTTCAATGCCTGTTCTGCCATGCTGCTTTGTTCAAGGGCCTTGGCGTGACAGGACAGAGAGAAGAGGCATTCTGTACTGCTAATCAGAGTGGCCAGGATCTGCAGAGGTTCCTTGACTGAGAAGAGGAAACAGTTTCTTTACAGGAATATCAGTAAGGCTGTGCAATTGAAGTAGAGGTCAGATTTAACCTGGTAAGGTATTTTATCTTTGGGCTGGTGCTTAGTGGGTTTAACCCTAAAAATACTTTCCCTAGTTCATTCAGCACCGCCTGTTTTTCTGTATAAGAGGAGTGGATGAGGCAGTTTGCATCAAACAAGAACTTACTTCCCTCCAGAACCTTTCCCCCCCATTTAAATTACAATTGCTAAGATATGAAAACTAAGGATTCTTTCTTATTTTCACAACACTGCTCTGGAAGTCTTTAGGGGCCATAATGTAAATGAGAATCAGGCCCTGAGAGAAGAACTTGGGCTCTAAATCTGGAACTTCTCCAAACTCTAGTCTATATCCCCAACAACTTGTGTGCTCATTTGAGACCTAAACCAAATCAAAAGCTAGCGGGGGGACGGGGGGGGGGCGGGGGGGGGGGGGGGGGGAGGGGGGGGGGGGGGGGGGGGGGGGGGGGGGGGGGGGGGGGGGGGGGGGGGGGCTGATCCAAACCCCATTGAATCCAATGTATTTTTGTATCAGGCCCTAAAGCGACTATGTTCTTTAGTCCCCTTTCAAGGGTACAGAATGTTAAACAGAGATGGACCGAAACCAAAAGCTTCAAATTCTGCAGAGGGAATGAGCTGTTCAAATTCCAAAAACCCAGATCCTGATCCAAATGTTCCAGCTGTTCCCTATCTCTCTATAGGTCCAACCCAAAACTCATTAGCAGAACACTGGAAGAGTAACAGAGTGTCTGCCCCTCCAAGGGCTGGGGCAGCCAGTTCTGAAGTAGAGCCCCTTTAAGAACAGGTGTTTGGGCCTCATAGAGAGGAATTATCATACCCAGCTATGAAGGGTCAGGTGATAGGGTTGTCAATTGTGGTTAGATGTATTCCTGGAGGTTTCATCACATGATGAACTTTTAATTAAAGATTAATCTTTAGTTCCTGGAGACTCCAGGACAATCCTGGAGGGTTGGCAACCCTAGGGTGATTGCCTGAGGTGCACTTGATTCATATAAAGGCTGAAAGAGCTCAGCTGAGGAGGAGAGCTATAGGAAACATGTCGCAGAGGAAGAAAAGAGACTGCCCGGAAGATGACCTAATGAGGACTGAGGAAGAGCTGTCAGGAGCAGGGAGGCTCTGGCAAGGAAGTTCCTGGGACAGGGAAAAGGTAACTGTTAGTGTTGAACAACAAACCCCAAAATAAAAACAGATGATTGTCAGTACAACCAATAAATAAGGCCCCAAGGAAACGGCCTGAACAGACTGTGGGTGTGGCGTTAATCCTCCTTGGGCTGAGGTGACAGGCCAGCAACCTACAAGAAAGTTCAAAATCCAGCTGTGCTTTTCCAGGCTGAACCTAGCTTTAATTTAAACAAGTTCTTCTGTTCTTGCTTAGTTGCCTCAAGGGAATAATATGAATCATCTCAACATATTGGAAGTCACACAGGAGAGCAGAGAATATGTTGTTTATAGTTGCTGAATTTTTTTTGGCAGGGGAAGAAGTGTATTATAGAATAGGAAAGAGCAGCATTTCACTAGAATACCTCTGGCTCGTTGAAGACAAAAAAAATCTCTTAAGTCAGATCACCTTGTGGACAACCTGACATAATGAAGATGAGAAGATGCCATTTCTTTTTTTATTCAGTACTTTATTTTAAAATCAAGGCTAAAATAATCTACTCTTGGCTGTTCATCTTTATTGTATCTTTTCCCCCCTGGATCATTAGATGGCGACTTCTTCATTTAAAATCTGGAGTTTTGAAGTTTCACACCTTAAGATAAGATAAGGTTAAATGCTATGTAAGCTGTTAGCACTACAGTGACTGAATCCATTCTCATAATGCCCCAGTTAAGCAGCAGTCTGTGCCATTCTCCAGGTCAGGATTAGGTTGAATTGGTTCCCTGGGAGACATTCCAATAAAGCAGCTCTCTGGATAACTGGTGTCTACTGCACTAAAATACTACAACTCACTTACCTATCATAACATCACCTTTCACTGAGGGTAGCTGCTCTTTGCTTGTTAAGATGGCCTTCAACATGGGGTTCCTTCTGGACTTTTCACTGCTACTGGAGAACCAAATAGTTACAACCAGGAGCAATGGCCTCTACACCCTGAGTTTGGACAGAAGATTGTGTCTCATCTTATTAGACTTGTATTTGGCCATAGTGATCTACATATCTGCATCCTCCTGGCTTGATTACCACAGTGCACTATACCTAGAAATGAAATTGCTGAGTTTAGTAAAGCTTTAGTTGATTCAAAATTTAACAGTTCACCTATCATACTCAACAATACAACCTGTACATCACACTGGTACTCACTCACTGCATTGGCTCCTCAATGAGTACAGAGGCAAGTTCAAGGTTTTAATCCTTATCTTCAAAATCTCCACAGGACTAGCTCAATTTACCCGAGAGACTGCCTCATTCTCTGAGGCCTTGTCTACACTACAGGGGAAATTCAGTCTAAGCTACACAATTTGAGTTACATGAATAGCGTAACTTAAATCGACGTAGCTTAGACCTGCTTACCGCGGGGTCCACACTCTGCGACATCGATGGGAGATGCTCTCCCGTCCACTTCCCCAGCTCTTCTCAATCCAGGAGAGTACAGGAGTCGACAGGAGAGCAATCTGTGGTCGATGTAGTGGGTCTTCACTAGACCCGCTAAATCGACCGTTGATGCATCGATCGTTGCTCCCCCGGTAAGTGTAGACAAGCCCTGAGGTTGTGACCTTCCACAACAGCTGTGATCCACTGGAACAATAGAATTGCCATTCTCAAGAGTGAGATTCATGAGTGCAAGAGACAGAACTTTCTAGGGATGGCCACAACTTTGTAACAAAAAAAGATTAGAGGAATCAGGAACCTCAGCACCTCCTGACTGAATTGCAAAATACGTTTCTTCAACCTAGCCTTCCCAAATCAATAAAACAATAATTAAAAAATAAAAATAACCTCCAGAGCAGTAGAGAGAGATGGGAGATAATCCTCTCCACCATTACTGCTTGAAAATTCTATAATGCTAAAATGCAGTGTTTGGTTGGGGTGGGGTGGGGTGGGTGGGGTTTTTTTTTGGTTTTGGGGTGGGTTTTTTTGTAAAATGATAGGTACCCTAATTTCAAATGGCTACAGCTTTCAAAAATCCCAGGCTCCTTGCTTGGGGATGCAATTTGTGCACACATTTTTTACCCACAAAAAACTAATTGTGGGCACAAGTCAGAATATTTGCTGCTTCAAATACCTCCCACTATGCACTACTTAGTGCTCAGTTATGATGGTAGGTAAGTAGGTAGGCAGATTTGAACCTGTCAGTAGGTAGGGAGAGGCACAATTATTTTGATGTAAACTCCCCATTGAATTGTGAGCGCAAAATGTGTGGTTGCAAATTGCACCCATGCACAGGGAGAATGGGTTTGTGTGTGTGTACATGCACAAATCCATGTAGCTAGTCATGTTCATGCAGGGACTTGCAGACATTCATCCAGTAATTTCACATGCAAAATGGGTACCCACATAAATGCACTTGTATTGAAAACGTGTCTTCATAGAGCCTGTAGCATATTTTGTGAGGTACAGTATATGTAATGGGAATCAGGCTGTGAGGCTTTTACATCTTGATTGCTATGGACCATTACAGGCAGCTATGCCCAGTTAGATGCCTGGCTGAGCTGCTGAATGTATGACCTACCTATGATTATGGCAGCATAGCAGGTGCAGTGGGGAAATCACAACAGACTGTTTAAGCCATTGATAAGGTTGAAATACATTAGCCACTGCTAATTTGGAGATATTGCCTCATTCATATACAATATTTCTTTAAATGTCTTTTATGTAACATTATTTCTCAGCATAGGTTAATGGCAGGGCTCAGGATGAGCAGGGGCCGAATTACAGCTCTTTCTTTTCCAGCAGGAGTTAAGTACCGGCACTTCCTTTCAGTGTAAAATTTCGTACTGTTTCGATAAAGCTAGAAAAGAAAAGGATCCAAGAATTGGAAAAATGTAAAGATTAAGAAAATAAATGTTCAGGGTGGGGAGAGAAAAGGAAACCTCAGACTTGTATGGATTTGAAAGCAAATAGTTAATATGCAGTCTTGTTTAGGCTGGCTCTGTACTGCTTACTTTCAATATTCTCTCACAATGGGTGAAGCTCAAAAGGTTTAGATGAGCATCCAGACAGGCAGATGCTTCTCTGAATCTTAATCAAACCTTTTGAGTTACAGCTGATTAAAAAAACAGCAACATTTGCCAAAGTTTCAGGATGTTTTGACCAGCTCTACCTTACCTTCACTGATGTATCTGTTCTACAGATTGATGTGTTAGGGACTGGGGCACAGGCATTCTGGCCTAGCAGTCAAAGCTGGGCTAGTGGTCACACATCAAAGACAGCCACAAAATGGTAGTCCATGGGCAGGGGTCAGAGGAATCACTAGAGGCGGGTTCAGTAAGCAAGCATCAGAGCTAGGACAGGGTTAGAGACCAGAAGTAGTACCAGGCTGGCAGGGCCGGCTCCAGGGTTTTTGCCACCCCAAGCAGCAAAAAAAAAAAAAAAAAAAGCCGCGATCAGCTCTACCGCCGCCGCTTCAGTCTTCGGCAGCAATTCGGCGGCTGGTCCTTCGCTCCCAGAGGGACCCGCCCCTGAAGACCCGGACTTGCTGCCCCAAAAACAGCTGGAGTGCCGCTCCTCTCCGTTGGCTGCCCCAAGCACCTGCTTGCTGGGCTGGTGCCTGGAGCCGACCCTGCAGGCTGGAATCAGAAGGCAAGAGTCAGGGTCAGAGTCAGGCCAGGGTCAGAGACTGGAGAGCGAAAGACAAGGTGTTGTCAGGTGTCACAGCAGGCCGGCCCACAACATTTTGGCACCTGAGGCGGGGAGCTCAAATGACGCCCCCATGCCCCCTCGCTTGGGCCAAAACTTTGAAAGGTCTCAATTCTGCCTTCTTCCTGTTCTACTCCTCTCATGGTACTGCTCTGCTACCTACCCCAATAAAGGAGAACTAACAACTTAAAATGCCTTGTTCAAAAATTTTAAGTAACACTTAACAGCCTGAACAGCAAATGTAACTTTTCTTGTCTGCATAGTAAACACTGGCATTTTTATCTGTTTGAACAATCAAAGTGGTGCTTTCCATGCCTTCTTGGTTGCAAAGATTTGAACTGCTTCCTGAAGGGCCACAGTCTGGGCCAGCTCATGCTCTATTGAGATGGTTGCAAGGCCGACCAGCCTCTCCTGTGTCATTGTGGCACGTAGATGTGTTTTTATTAACTTCAGCTTGGAGAAGCTGCGTTCTCCACTGGCAACTGTTACAGGAAGTGTTAGAAGTATGCACAGAGCAACAAAAGCATTTGGAAAGAGGGTGGTCATTTTATTTGTGCACATATATTCCAGAACAGCCTTTGGAGTTGATCCTGCTGAAATGTATCTTGAAAGGGCTTTCAATTCATCACCTAAATCACTCACATCAATATCGTGCATGTCATCATGTGTCAACACTGTCTCTAGTGCCCTGCATTGCTGGTGTAGGTCTTCTTCAGGTATAGTGAGGAGTTTTGGAATATCATACAACATCCCAAATATACTGCTGTGTTCCTTGAGCTGCATGAAACGTTCTTCAACTGACTGTATTGCACAATCTAGCACCTGGTTAAAGAATTCAACTTTGAATTGTTGTTTGGGGTCTCTTATGGGATTATCCCGTGCCTCGTAATCAAAATGTCTTCTTCTTCGGTGACTCTTGTATTCTTGAATGGGTGGGAAAATAGCTTCAGTGTGAAGTTCCTCTGCCAACTTCTGTGCACTCTTCAGAACGTTTTGAAATCCCTCATCTGACCGGTAAGACTGTAGGTATGACTTTGCTTTGTCCAGTTGTTCCATTGCTCCAGATATATCAAGGTCAACACCTTGGAGTCTCTTGCTTACAACATTTATTTCAAACAGTATGTCATGCCACAACACTAAGCCACACAGAAATTTGAAGTTATGTATGTTTCTGGTGATTCCATTTCCCTCTGCCACTGTTCTCCCACGAACAGTTCCTGTCATAGCATTATCCTCCATAATGGCAACTATGGCATCATCTATCTTCCCAATTTGGTGTTTGATAGGCTTTATCGCCTCCACTCGACTTTCCCATCATGTGGCACTCAGTGGTTTTAGTCTCAGAGAGGATGTTCCCAGATGTTGCTTCAAAATTTGCCATCGATGAGTTGATGCAGAGAAAAATACATAGATGCTTTGAATTACAATAAAAAATTCAGCAGCCTCACTAGAAGCTGATGCTGCATCACTGACTACCAAGTTCAATGAATGAGAACTGCATGGGACAAAAAAAGCTCGAGGGTTTAACTCTCGGATCCGTGTCTGCACTCTTCTGTTCTTTCCTCTCACCATTGGCACCATTATCGTAGCCCTGACCTCTCATGTCAGCTATCGCAAATCCCGTATCTTCCAGCTTTTTAAGAAGCACATTTGTCATACCAGCTCCTGTAGTATCATCAATGTCAATACATTCTAGAAAATGCTCTCTAACAGTCACCATTGCAGGGACATTTTCACTAGGTTCTGTTGTTGTTACAAAACGCACCATTAAAGTCATTTGTTCCGTATGGCTGATGTCAGGTGTGCAGTCCAGAATAACAGAATAGTCCAGAATATTTTGCTGACTTCAGATCTGCCACAATCTTCTGTTTGACTTTTGTTGCCAGTAACTGTATGATCTCATTTTGAATTGTTTTTCCAAGGTAGTGGTGTGTGTACATTTCTTGGATGGTGACTCTTCTTAGATGCTCCTGGAGTACAGCATCAAACTCAGCCATCAGCTCCACAATTTTAAGGAAGTTTCCATTGTTTGGCACATACAGCTGATCTGAAGTGCCATGCAGTGCTAGGTTTTGGGTAGCAAGCATTCTCACAATGGTAATGAGCCTTTTCAGAACATTTTGCCAGTAAAGAGACTCTGATGCAATCTTCTCTTGATGCTGATCATCTATGGTGGCCTTTAACCTTAGTCTCATCTCAAGCTCTTTCCACCTATGGAATGTTCTCTGGTGATTTGCTGCCTTCTCATGGCATGCCAGATTTCTAGCCAGATTTTTCCAGTCCTTTGTTCCTGTAGAACCCAATGTGGCTGGAACATTAGACTGGAAGAGTTTGCAACAAAAACAGTATGCAGCATTCTGGGTTTTTGAGTACATAAGCCATGGCCTCTCCACTTTGTCACCATTGGGGATTTCACGCCAGTAATGTGTTGGATGGAAACTTCTATTTTCATTGTCTTTGGGGAACATGAAGTTTTTCACTTGCTGTGGCCCATGCAGTACAAGGAAGTCCCTCAGGCTACTGCTCAAGTGGGTCCACAGTCCTGGATCATCTAGACTTAAGGAACTAAACTCAGCAGCAGCTGTTTCTTGCGCCTCCACCACACTCTTCTCTGATCTACACTTTTCTTCAGGAATGTGCATGGTTACATCCATTTGAGATGGAGATATGGATGCTGCAGTAGCTGCCAGGTCACCTGCACTCTGACTAACTGGAAGATCAGGCATCTCCTCACCACTCACATCCTCACTGGGGCCGGAAGGCTCACTGTGAACATTTGTGTCTATGTATCTCAGGAGAGCTCCTTCCTGCTTAGATAGAAAAGCTTCCTTTGCTTTCTTTCTTTTTCTGAATGCTGCCCCAGAGGGGCGTTTTCTTCTTTCACTCATGACTGCGGTTCTGTGCCAGCTATAGTGGCTCTCAACACTCAATTGAAGGGGACAAATAAGCAGGCTGGTAGCAGCAGGGCCGGCTCCAGGCACCAGCTGACCAAGCAGGTGCTTGGGGCGGCCCCTCGGGAGAGGGGCGGCACGTCCAGCGATTCGGCGGCAATTCGGCGGAGGGTCCCTCACTCCCGCTCGGAGCGAAGGACCTCCCGCCGAATTGCCGCCGCAGATCGCGATCGCGGCTTTTTTTTTTTTTTTTTTGCTGCCTGGGGCAGCAAAAACCCTGGAGCCGGCGCTGGGTAGCAGGGCCTGAGTGAGGGAAGATATCAGCAACTTAAGGCCCTAACTGGCTCCTACTACTTCAGTTGACTGCCTGTTCTCCTCAAGTGGGTTCAGGGAAGCAGCAGGAAACAGGAAGCTCCCTGAGAAGCTGGTGTTAATCAGTCCAGGCTCCTGGGGGTGCTAGAGAGGTACATAAGAGGCTCTTCCTCCTCTCTCTCCCTGCAGCTCCTGCTGCTTTCTGTTATTCCCTCTCACCTTTTCTCCTGCCTGCCTGTTATGTCTCTTGTGCCCTCCTTCCTCCAGCACAGCACAGCACTCCACCATCTCTGTGCATCTAGAGCAGAGAGAATACATATGCACCAGCAGCAGACACAATTTTCTACACTCTGGGTCCTAGTGGCGCCCCCCCAGTCTGGCACCTGAGACAACCACTTCAGTTCGCCTCATGGTAAGGCCAGCCCTGCAAGCCAGAAGTCTATGGTTGCCCAGACAACTTTCTGGGCACCCTCCAGGGTTAAATAGTGCACTGGACTAATCAGAGGGCTGCAGGGTACTGTCACTCTGAACCCCTTGGGTGGTACTTCCTGTGGCGCTCAATCTCCATGGTGTTCTCTGAACAAGGCTCTGCCTGCCCTCCTAGGGCAATGGAGCTATCCTAGGCTCTGCAGACCAGGGTTCTACTCCCATGGGTCCTTACACCCTGATCCCACTTTCCACAAATCAATACTTACCATTCCCTCTCCAGACTCCCACTGCTGCCCCCTGCCCTCGCTTTATAGGTGGAAGTCTGGCAGCCTTTAGAGCTGGAACATGTTTGCTGCTCATTTGCCAGCACTCTGAGTTTTTGCTGTTCCTTGCCTGTTCGAGTGCACAGTGTGGTTATAAGAGGAGGCCTCAGGGCATGGATTGCTTTCTCTTCTGGGACTCTTTGCTAACAGCTCACTGTGCCTTCTGCAGAGCAAGTAGTGAGAAGTCTTCAAGGTGCTAATAAATGAGCAATGAACAGTGCACTGGGGCCAAACATACAGATCTGCTAGGCCTCCAGCTAAGGGGGTGAGGAGGAAGGGAGGGTTTGTGGGACTGACTCTGTGGGGAGTGAGAGCAGAGAATGAATTGAGAGTAAGCGTGACTGGGGAGAAGACAGTGTGTCCAAAGCAACCTGAACACTAACAAGGATTGAGGTTGGACAATGTATGAAGATTCAAGACAGTTCTTATTTTGCTTGACCTGATTTGCCCATCCTTCCTAGCTAATGCTTGCACTCAGCTCCACAGCTCAGGTGACCTTTGCTGCAGCTTTGGATGAGTGTCTCCAAATTCATCTCCCTGCTTTGGGCCAAATTCTGTCAAAGGGTTGGAAGGGGAGCAGACACACAGCAGCTGAACAGAGGTTCCTTCAGCCATTCTACCAGACAGAGCAGGGTTCCTGGGGCAGTGTGCTCAGCAGCCATCCTCACAGCTGCTTCAGAAACTAGCATTGTGCCCTTCCTTCACTGTCTACTGCAGGATGCCAGGCAGGCAGGGGCCAGGGCCTGGCCACACCACGTGGGGGCAATAGAGAGCAACTGGAAACATTGACTGGATGTGTTATTCTGCTCGACACCCATGCGTACTTGGGCGACTAACTCCCTGTGCTCCTTCCTCACTAGCTGGAGCCACCTGCACGAGACAGGGAAGGATTTAACTCTTTGAGCACTGGTCCATGATGCACATAAAGAGGAAAACTCCTTTGTGTCTACCTTCCATACATGGTGGACTAGGGTATCCTGTAATTAATCCCTTGCTATTAGCTGTGCAGAGACCGGCACCAAATCCTGGCCCCATTGAAGCCAAGGGCAAAGCTCACATCTGATCTCAAATGGGACGAGGACTTGGTCCCTGATGAGGCTAACAGAACCAAAGGGAGCTGTAACGATGCTGGTTCTGGCAGGACCCAACTGAGAGTGCCAATTCAGGACAAATTGCTTAAAGCAGGGTAATTACAGCCCAAGGCTGGGGTTTTTCCACCTCTAAGGCAAACCAAACCAGCCAGACAGAGAGGACTTTGGTTTCGCCCCACTGGCTAACCACAAGTCACACAAGCAATTCCCTTAGACACTCCAGTTTCCCAGTATCACCACCAGTGCCACTCGTTATGGGGACAAATGGTTATGAAAACCAATACCCCAGTAAAAGAAAAAAGATTATCCTGATCCCAAAGGACCAAGCCCCAGACCCAGGTCAATATACAAGTCAGATCTTCCCCACAAATCACGCTGTTGCCAATCCTTTAGAATCTAAAATCTAAAGGTTTATTCATAAAAGGAAACAGATATAGATGAGAGCTAGAATTGGTTAAATGGAATCAATTACATACAGTGATGGCAAAGTCCTTGGTTCAGGCTTGTAGCAATGATAGAATAAACTGCAGGTTCAAATCAAGTCTCTGGAGTACATCCACAGCTGGGATGGGTCATCAGTCCTTTGTGTAGAACTTCCGTTTGTAGCAAAGTCCCTCCAGAGGTATGAAGCAGGATTGAAGACAAGATGGAGATGAGGCATTAGCCTTTTATAGTCTTTTACAGGTGTAAGAACACCTCTCTGTTCTTACTGTGGAAAATTACAGCAAAATGGAGTCTGGAGTCACATGGGCAAGTTCCTGCATACTTTGCTGAGTTACAAGGCGTATCTGCCTTCTCTCAATGGGTCAGTTGTATAGCTGATGGTCCTTAATGGGCCATAAAGCAGGCTAGGAAGAGCTAACACCAACTTGTCTGGGATGTCTCCCAGAAGCATAGCATAAGTTTGAAATACAGACAGTATAGAGCCAATATTCATAACTTCAACTACAAAATTGATACACATATATAGACAGCATAATCATAACCAGCAAACTATAACCTTGTCTTAGACATCTCATTTGACCCCCTTTATACAAGATTTGGTGCCATTACAGGACCTTGGTTGCAACCATGTTCTATATGGTCCCAGTTCAAGTCAATAACGTGACCGGAGCCTGTTAGGCTCATTCTTGTTCCTTTGATAATTAATATCAAGACCAAGGAGACTGCCAGGTATTGTTTAGTTTAAAGCAAAGAGTGATTCAAAGGAAATAGCTCAGAATGTGTCTGCAGAGGAGAAGGATCATCCTATAGAGAAATCAAACTGGCAAAAATTGCAGTAACTATAAAAATGGGAATCCTAGAGGGAAATTAAGTGATTTGCTGCCTATGCTGCTATATTCTTGTGTGGAGACTTGGGGAAGGTACAATGCAATACAATGTTATTGCTTTTCTATAGTGGCATTTACACATCATATTACTGTGAGAGAGACAATTTTGTGCAGCAGTTCATACAAAGGCAGTGTGGGGGGAGAAGCTAAAATGAAAGTTTTCTCCATACTTAGATTATAAAATATCTCAAATTATGATGTGGTAACTGCTGATAAATTTTGGCTTTATAACAGTAATCACTATATTCTCTCACTCTTTTGTGTGGGTATGTGCATAGATATTATATTTTATATATACTCTGAGTATATATATATAGCACACCATTTGAACAGGGAGTTGCATTAGAGGGAAAACTTCTGTGTCCCTCATACAAAATATCAATGTATTTTCTACCTCCTCAATGTATCTTATATACTCCTGAGCTTAATAGTTCCTTCCTTGTTCCCTTCAAGCTCTCTCAAGGACAGGACTTTAGACTCCACAAAGATGTCAGTGCCATATCAATAGGACTTACCTCTAGTTTTGGACAGTATTCCCTGGGCAGGAGTTGAGAGAGTGTGCTACAGCTAGTCTTTTCTAAGCAGGAGTTACAAACTTGACTTTCTTCTACATCTCTGGTAAAACCTCCATGCCTGTTCCCATTATTGCCTTTGTTGTCCCCGGAACTTGGTTGGGTTCTGGGTCCAGTAGCTCCTCCCTAGGCTGGGGGAGGGGCTTTTAGCAGTGGGCAAGCTAGCGCCCGCCCACGTCCCAGCGCTCAAAAGGACATCTCTTGTAAATGTCCCTGTGATTGGGGTGTCCACCCCACACAAGACAGAGCAGGTTGTTAGGACAATTACCCTGTTAGGCTGCTCCTAGGGAGAGAGCCAGGGACAGAAAGGCTATTTGATGATGAAGGCCAGCTGGCCGGGGGCAGACTGAGCTTGTATAAAGCCAGCAAGCTGAGAACAGGAGAGGGCTGTAGAGTAAGAAGTCTGCAGTCACTCGATGGGAGAAGGGAGGTGTGTTTAGGGCTAGAGAGGCTAGCAAGTAATGAGTAGTCTGCAGTTATTCCCTAGGAGGAGGGAGTTTGGGCTAGTAAACCGAAAGGAGGGGGATAGAAGATAGAGAAAGGAAGTAGAAAGAAATCCAGGTAAACAGTGACAAAGTCTGGGAGCAGGCAGACTGTAGTTGCTGGATGTTGGGTCCCTGGAGTAGTGGGTGGGCCTGGGTTCCCTTACCAGCCTCTGGGAAGTGGTACAGGACTCAGCCTGGGACTGAAGACTGTCTTGAGTGGCATGCAGACAGTTGATCCAGTGGGATTTTGATACCCCAGAATGGGAGGACTGTACAATGAGCTGGCCGGAGGGCTGAGTCACAAAACAGGAGCACCGTGAAGAGCAAGGAGGAGTATGGCGTGTCATTCTCAGACCTGAATGGAGCTAATCCCCAGATGTGGCCACAAGGAGGTGCCCAACTGTCAGTGAAACCTGTGACCATCCTAACAAAGACAGAAAAGATAATGTGAAACTATACACACAGAACTCTTCTTCAGGAGAGAGACTGCTATTGATGGGGTACCAACCTCATTGAGCTTAATGATCAACAATTGTGTTCCAGAAGTTGTCTACAGCAGTATTTTTAATTAAGGTTGTAATTTACCTCAGAGAGGGATCGAATCCACTTTTCCTTTGATCATGCTTCTGCTCTAGACAAGTTGATAACTATGATTAACTACTCATCTAAAGACTGGGGTATCAGGAGACTTTTTATGCCCTCGGGTTTAGGGGTTAACATAGGCTGGGGATTTGCTCTATGAACAACAGTAGACTGTGAGATGATAGTACTGGAAAGTTTTACCCAGGTTGTTGCCTCTGATTGTTCAGTTCTTAGGAAAGAGAAATTAGCAGTTGTGTGTCACGTAATCAGTGCATCTTAAATATTTCAAGAGCTGGATCAAAAATCATCTGAAGGTGTAAAAGTGACATGCAGAGTTAGCATGATTCTTCAAGGCTGCTGCCCCTTTCTCTAAACAGTAGCATGTTCTCACCATGGAAATATATTTCAGCATGCATGTGTTTTGAATGTGCAGCAGAAAAGGTTTCCCCTTCCAACAGCTCAAAGAAGGTATGAGAGTTAGAAACACCTGCGCCTTTGCTAGGCTTTCTCTGTCTAGTGTTTCTTGCTTGGCTGACACAACTGCTTCCAGGGCCGGCTCCAGGCACCAGCTGACCAAGCAGGTGCTTGGGGCGGCCCCTCGGGAGAGGGGCGGCACGTCCAGCGATTCGGCGGCAATTCGGCGGAGGGTCCCTCACTCCCGCTCGGAGCGAAGGACCTCCCGCTGAATTGNCCCTGCTGTTCAGAGGATGATGATTACCTATGGAGCACATTGTGAAACAGCGTTTTAAGTCCAATCAAAGTGTTTTCTCCCTCAAACTATTTCTCTCCCCTAAACTTCCTAATCAGCTCTCTCAAACTATATTAGCTCTTGCTGCCTCATTTTCTTTGATTGCTTTATGATTACATGGGTCAGGTGGATGGGAAAAATCTTGGGAAAGGGCAAGGGAGTTGATGATGATCTTCCTAAGTGTTTAGTCTGTCAGGAAGAAGCTGATCAGGGCCTGAGATATCTATATGAACTTGCAGGCTGGAGCAGCCGGCTCACAGGGCTGGCCTTTCTTGCCTTGCGTAGGGAGGGATTGACAAAAAGACAAGGAAAACTGAGCATGGTGAGAGCGTGAGAGGTGAATCCGCTCACGTCATCCCCAGGCATTTGGCTGGGAATTGATCAATATTACTCATTCTTGGTCCAATTTGCTTCTCACTCACACCAGTGTAAATCAGGAAGGACTCCAGTGAAACCAATAGTCACACTGTTGTACAACTACCAACATGAGAGAAGCAAGACCATCAGGGCTGGCGCAACCCATTAGGCGACCTAGGCGGTCGCCTAGGGCACTACTATTTGGGGGGCGCCGGCGCCCCGGCAGTCCGTGGAACTTTGGGGGCGGGACCTTCCGCTGCCGCTGTCGGGGGCGGCATTTCGGGGGCGGGACCTTCCGCCGCCTAGGGCGCCGGAAAAGCTTGCGGCGCTCCTGAAGACCATTGAATATATTTTGAATAAATCCCAGATGAAAACAAAAGTACTGTATGGAGTGGGTGGCTTCCGGTCCCCCAAAGCTTATTTATAACTCTGGGTCTGCTGCTGAGTATCTGAAAGCTGCAGCCACTGCCAATCATTGCTGAAGGGCGCTCCGTTTGCAGCTGGTTGAACCAAAAGCTATCCACTAGAATTCCCATTGACATTGGAGCTGAATGTGTGGATCAAGAGTACCATGATCCTATAGGGCTCTAAGCACACATGGTTCTGCAGTATTGGAAGTTCCGAACAAGCATGGTCAACAGGTTTGAGATCTGCCTCTTCAGTGACCTTCCATAGCCACGCCAGGCTTTGTTCTGTAATGGTATACTTGTTGGATACAGCTCTTCCTGTCAGTGTAAACTGGAAGAAAGAGAACCCCCACTTTGGGGGTGCTCATCGGGAAGTGCCAGCATTTTCCTGTTGGAGATTGAGAAGTGAAATCATTGGGGTTGCCAGGAGGCCTGACTGGAAAACAAGAATTTGCTAAAACAACAAAGAAGAGTTGAAGTTTTGAGATCTGTCTTCAGTCCACAGTGGAATGAGACCTTTCAAAAATTTTCACCCCCCCCCCCAAAAAGCACCCCACCGAGAGAGAGCCCAGAATAGCCAATAGCCCAGTGACTAGGGCACTTCCATGGGCTGTAAGAAACCCAGGTTGAAGTCCGTGCTCTGCATTCACCTAAAAACAGGTGACATTTGGTTTGTTCGATATTTGGGCACTTTTGAAGCTGAAACTCTCTGCAAGGCTCTGGGTGTGCTGACTTGAACAAGTGAAAAGGCTTAATGAACCTCAGGAAAAAAACTTTCCATTTTCCACAACTCCATAAATTCTCCATTTTTTTTTGAGTCTAAACACCTTGGGAGAGTATTTGAGTCAAAAAAATAAAAATACTGTGGGTGAAATCCTGGGTCCACTGAAACCAATGGCAAAACTCCCCTTGACTTCAATGGGGTCAGGATTTCACCCTGTGTCTTTAACTTGTTTGGCCCAAACATTCCTAAACCCTACCATATATTTTTATTGGAGGAATGGTATGTGGATCAAAAAGAGCCATGCTATATACCGTTCCTAAGAGCAGCACTAGCAGATTCACTGGGCATTTACAGTAACTCTACAGGAAAAGGACAGGGCAAAGAAATCTCTTTTTAGTGTGATTCATTGGGGATCCTATAGGCACATGTGCATACTCTCTCTCTCTCTCACTCACACAAACACACACAATGGCTTTAATCCCTGCCTCCCCCCCCCCCCCCCCCCCCCCCCCCCCCCCCCCCANCCTCCAGTCTAAAACTGCATTTTTCAGCTTGGATTTGGTGACACAGGTTCAAAAAGCCATTTAAAATGCTCTTGATAGATTGACAGAAACAGAAATAATTTTGCACCTTCATGATCAGAACATCCTTTTGTTTTCTTAAGAGGCTATCAAAAGGGGCATGAGTCAGAGGCATTTCTATCCAGAAAGAATGGATTTTCTAATGCTTTTTTCAATCCCCCCCACAAACCTCATCTGACAATGCCATGGTGATGCCCATTTTCACAGTCCTTGAAATTCTAAACCCTTTTTTCCCTTTTAGCTGAAAGAACTAAAAAAAACAACAACCCAGAAGCCTCCAGCTGATCCTAGACCCACCAAAAACTTTAAAATGAACGTTGATACAGGTAGACATAAGCTGCACAAGTGATTTCCAAAGCTTATTACATAACAGATAACAGCTGAGTAACTGTGTGGTGCAATACCCACCCCCTGCCTTCTTTTTTTTTTTTTTTTAATTCAAATTCAAGGGAAAGTGAACATGAGGGCTGAATCTCCATTCGTAGACCAATGCAGGACTTGACTCACCAGATCACCACAGACACTGCTGACCCTAAGAACACTTGTTACAAGAGGACATACAAGGTCATTATTTTCCCATGGATGAACTGCTCTCAAACCATGACTAGAGTGTACAGTACTGGGCGCAAATAAGCTTTTCTTCAGTGTCAGCTATGCTGATCTTTTTCTATGTATTTCTTCAATCTATGAAGAACTCAGTGTAAGGACTCAAGTATCAGAGGGGTAGCCGTGTTAGTCTAGATCTGTAAAAAGCAACAGAGAGTCCTGTGGCACCTTTAAGACTAACAGATGTATGTATTGGAGCATAAGCTCCAGTGTAAGGACTGCAAGATCAGACCCTTATTTTGGCTGTGTCAAAACAAAAACACAGATTCTGTCTGTATGATTTCCCTGATGTCTCTACCAGTAGTTTGGTATTCTTTCTGAGGTGGCAGGTTCAACTAACTGTCTTCATATGGAGAAGTATAAAATATTACATAGTTTCTCAAGTCCCAGTAAAGCCCTGTGAGTTGGGTTGCACGAGATATAAATCAATGCTGACTTTGGCCTTGCATATGTAATGGTAAGTATACTTGAGTTCCATTACTGTGTTCTCAGAGAAGTCTGATAACCAAAGGGCTGTAACATATAAAGATATAGGTGAGAGGACTTGCTGGCCCTGTGATTCATATTCAATTTCACAATCACTTATTTGAAATCTAGGTGGTGCTTTATATAATGGTTTCTGGACCATGGCTTCCTGTATTTTGTGGTCATCAGTTTCTACCTTGACCAGTTTTCTAAAATTTTATATAGAAATACTAATTTGCTTGGATTTATTATTATCTTTACAGAGACCCAGTCAGATGGTGTCTGTATGCACTCAATAATATCTCATCTTACCAGCTGGTCAAGTTGAGCCTTTATTTTAGCTCTTAGGACTAAGAGGACTCTACTTGGTGAATGTATTTTTTGGCAGCACACAATGTGACACATCCTTAATGCATCTGTCAAACCATAGACCAATGTTTTTCAAACCGTGGGTTGTGACCCCGTACTGGGTCTTGGCATGTCAGGCACTGGGTCACCTTGCTCTGGTCAGCACTGCCGACCGGGACGTTAAAAGTCCCGTCGGCAGTGCTGCCCAGCTAAGGCAGGCTAGCGCCTACCTTTTCCAACATCGCGCTGTGTCTCAGAAGCGGCCAGCAACGGGTCCGGCTTCTAGGCAGGGGGGCCACAGGGCTCTGCACGCTGCCCCTGCCCCGAGCACTGGCTCCACACTCCCATTGGCCGGAAACTGGCCAATGGGAGCTGTGGGGGTGGTGGTGCCTGTGGGTGGGAGTCATGTGGAGCCGCTTGCGCGCCTCCGCCTAGGAGCCAGACCTGCTGCTGGCCGCTTCTGGGGCACAGCGTGGTACGCAGTACCAGGACAGGCGGGAAGCCTGCCTCTGCCCCTCTCCCCCAGCTGTGCCGCTGACCGGGAGCCGCCGGAGGTAAGTCTGTGCCCCAACCTCCTGCCCCAGCCCTGAGCCCCCGCCAAACCCAGAGCTCCTCCTGCACCCCAAACCCTTCATCCCCAGCCCAGAGCCCTGACTCCCTCCCACACCCCTGCCCCAGCCCAGAACCACCTCCTGAAGCCCTCACCCCCACACCCCAACCCTCTGCCCCAGCCCTGAGCCCCTCCCACACCTGAAACCCCTCATCCCCAGCTCCGTTGGGTTGCGGGCATCAACAATTTTCTTCAACTGGGTCCCCAGGAAAAAAGTTTGAAAATCACTGCCATAGACCATCTTTTGCATCCTGTGCAGTAGACAAGCTATACACCCCTCTGATCATCTTCATTTGCAAACTGTTCTTCAGCTCAAGCACATATGGGAATTTCTCTGCCACTAGTTCAAACTCTGCTGGGTGGTATTGCCACATGGGGAGATTTTGTGCCCCTCTAAAAAACAAGCTTAATTTTGTTCTTTAACAATGGTGTGGCACTCTGTACCTTAAAGCAGCACCCTGGAACCACAGGGGGGGCCACGGCTGGGCTCTGGGCAGTAAGAGGAGGTGTCCTGGGGAGGGGATGGGTGTCCTGGGTTGGGGGAGAGGGGGTGGGTGTCTGAACTCTGGGGGCCCCCCCATGGCTGGGTTTTGGGGGGGCAGAGGCTCAGGTGTATTGGGTGAGGGGGGACACATGGCAGGGTGCTGCTACAGAAGCCCTTAATCAGCTCCTGCCACTCCAGTCCCAATCAGGGAGAATGGATTGGGGCTGGGTGAACCGCCCTATGTTTGCCTGGTAACTGACCACACCTCGCAGCCTCATTAGCAGGAACTATAAGGCTGGGAGGAAGTGAGAAAGGGGGGCAGAGACTAAGAGGTCAGGCTCTGAGGGAGTAGGAGCCTCCTAGTCTGTTGCTGGCCAGGCCTGTGGTAGGCCAAGCAGTTGTAAAGCCTGTATATAGTTGGAAACTGGTGGTGGGAAACTGATCACAAATAAAGAACACGGGTGTTGCACCAGACTGAAGTGTCCCTGATTCACGGAGGAGAGGGGCTGAGGGGCCGAAGCCGGAGGGGTGCAGCGTGTACCCTGTTACAGGTGGGGGCTTGTCCGGGAGCTCAGCCACCTGCCAGCAGGAAGAGGGGGGAGACCCCGTTGAAAGGTGGGGAAACCCCCTACGCCCCTCCTCTCCAGTGAGGGAGAGGACCCAGGTCCCCAGAGGGCAGGAGAGCCAAACCCTAGACAACAGCCAAAATGAAGACTGGGGAGAAATAGGGGGCAAGAGGCCAAAGGAGTGCCCCAGTATAGGACACCCAGGGAAGGAGGCCCAAGGACTAGAAGGGGAAGCCCCCAGGGAATGCCCAAAGGTAGAACCTCCAGGCAGGGAGAGCCAGACCCCCCTGAGCTGGGTAACTGTACCTGAGGCCCTGGGCAGCTGGGGCGATATCCAGACCCACCCGGCTCTCCTGCCGGACAGAAAGGGGAAGCAGTCGGGAGGACAACCACGAGGCTGGGACTGGTGTGAGGACCTCTGGGTAGCAGCAGACCTGTGGGTCAGTCTGCCACCTACCCAGTGTGCCTTCTGTGGGTGAGGGATGGACAAACTCCATGAGGAGGACCCCGGGGATCACCCAGTGGGAAGTGGTGGGCTTCCCCAGAGCAACCTCCTGGGCAGAGGGAGAAGGGGCCGGACCAGGCTCCCTCCTCCCACCCCCGGGCCCTTGCTTAAGGAATGAGATGTGTGGCAGGGTGCTGCTATAGAAACCCTTAATCAGCTCCTGCCACTCCAGTCCCAAGCAGGGAGACCAAATCCAGAGGGGTGCAGCGTGAACCCTGTTACAGGGCATCCCAGCTGGACTTGGGGGGAGGGGTTGTGGGTGTCTGGCCCCCCAAGGTGGGCTCTGCCGTGGGACAGGGCAGAGAACCAGGAACTGGGTTGTCATAGGTGTTTCTTTAACTCTCTACTCCTCAGGGAATTTTTCTGTCTGTATTGTTACAGACATACCTGCTGACAGGTATTTTGAAATAAATTACCAAAATAACAAACTGGTTTGATTATGTAACGTTGTTTTGACAAATAAAATTTGCAGAATTTTAAAATATTGTGTGCAGAATTCCCCCCAGGAGTAGCATCATTGTACGTGAAGCTATGAAGTTTTGCTCTGTGTGTTACTGAAATATGCATGAGGTTGGGAACACCCACAACCAACTTTCAGGTACAACAATGGACTAGCCAGACAGTATTAATGGCTCAACACCATCAAGGAAAGAATCCACTATCTCAGGAAACAAATACAAAAGAGGCTGCTTGACCCAAGTCCTAGCAAAAGATCTTTCCAGCCTCTCTCCCTCACACAACTCAACATCTGGAGGAAATGTCTAGAAGACAAAGACTTTGAACTGGGGAGGGTGGTCCTGGGCTGGAGGAGAGTCCCAGCCCGTGTACTGAGGAACTATACCATCTGTCAGGGTGAGACACTACTTTAATCCTATTTAGTTTGTAGAACTCAGACTGCAAATTTATTTTTGTTTCTTAGGTAACCAACTTTGATCTCTATGCTTATTACTTATAATCACTTAAAATCTATCTTTCCATAGTTAGTAAATCTGTTTTATATTTTACCTAAAACAGAGTGTTTTGGCAAGTGCTTGGGGAAATCTCAGCTCAGTTTACAAAGGCTAGTGTGTGTCCAATCCACATGGAGGGAGGGGCAAATTGGGTAATGAATTTATATTGGTCAGGCTTCTGACCAGGACAAGATGGTACAGTTCGCGGGAGCTAGACTGGGAGCTGGAGGGAATTGTCTGGAGCCTCTCTATTGTTGGCTCATGAGTGGCTGGGGAAAGCATTCATGTAACTCAGTTGGGTATAGCCTGGCCTGTGGATGGCTGTAAGTGCAACACCTGTCAGAGCTTGGCAACAGCATCCCAGAGTGAGAGGGATATGCCAGATTGGTGGGACAGGGCTCAGTGGTCCCACAGTCCAGGTTGCACCCCAGGAACCCTGTCACAAATGAGTTTAAAAAAAATTGTGAGCTTGCTGTGATTACATTGTGCTCATAAAAGAAAAAAAGAGAGAGATGTTAAACCCAAGGCATACTCAAAGCAGCAAACTTTGTTTCAAAAACCAAGTTTTCTGAATACCAGGTGGACTTACCTAGCACAATTTACAAACCCCGAACACTTAACAGCAAGGAATTGAATAGTTTAGGACCTAATTTTTTCACAGCTCATATAATAAATTATTCCTATGTCTTTATTTCCTTGAAGTGCTTTTGTTTTATAAATATAAAGTAAGAACACAGTTGGCAACAAGCCGCCATAACATTATTTAAAAAAATATCTGAATCTAAACTCCAACAAGTTGCTGGTTCATGTTAATTTTCTTTAACAATGGCATTTACTCTGAAGTGTCCTTAAGGCTCAGCCCTGCCTTGCTGAAATCAATGGCAAAGCTCCCACCATCTTCCATGGACTCAGTCACTGTGGATCAAATTCAGCCATGATCTAACTCCATTGACTTCTGTATTTAGGTGGAACTGCACTGAAGGGCTGAATCTTGCCAACTTTTGTGACTGCCCCTCCTCCCCCCAAAAAAGTGCAGATCTGTGAGTGGGGGAAGCAGCTGGTGGGTGAAGGGACAAGAATGGGGAGAGCTGCCAGTTCCGTGTGGGGAAAGAAAAGCGAAGAAGCTCTTATGGGGAAGAGATGAGAGGAGATAAGGAAACAACAAAGGTCAAGATGGCAGCCTACACCCAGCTTTGTTTTTCCAAAAATAAATAAATAAAATCCCTCATGCTGACAAACAAATCAATGTTGGTAATTTATTCTAATCACTGATCTGCTGCTTAAAACAGGGGGCTCTCAAACTGGAGGTTGTGACCCCTCAGGAGTCACAAGGTTATTACGTGAGCGGTCAGCCTCCACCCCCAAACCCTGCTTTGCCTCCGGCATTTATAATAGTGTTAAATATATATATTTTTTTAAAAGGGGTTTTTAATTTATACGGGGGGGGGGGTCACACTTAGAGGCTTGCTGTGGGAAAGGGAGTCACCAATACAAAAGTGAGAACCACCACATTGAAACCTCAAAAGAAACAAGGAATATAAAGAAAAAGGACTTAGAAGAGCTTTGTGTATCTATTCGGCAGAGTCATCTTTTAGGCACTTCTGTTAATGAGCAGGTTTGGTCTGTACAGAGTACTAAGAGTTGGGAAGGTCTCCAGAGATGTTTCTAAGCAGCAACTTGTGTGGTTACAGCACACTTCTACCACTTTACAATTTATCAGTAATACAAGTTACTTTTCTTTGTATAACTTGTCAGTTGGGTGGGGGTGAGGATGGGGGAAGGAAGTGACTGAAACTTTCCATGAGCTTGTTTCTCTGAGTAAACAATGCTGCAACCCCCACTTTTTCTTCCAAAACTTTTGCTAAGGTGATGGTAATGATGGTTAGTATTTGTTTGGCTGTGATTATATTTGAGTTTGGATAGTCCTGGCTGAGGCGAGGTTTTTCCTGTTTGTTGTACTATCGTTTTTTTTGTTTCCTATTTTTGTATTTACTTGCTGTATAGAGTCTAGAGCCCTGAAACAAATAGATGGAGTGGGACAAATTCTCTGCTCCAATGGAGAGACCTCAGCAGAGAATTTGGCCCATAGTTTCTGTATTGTTTGTCACTAAAGGCTTCCATTTGAACGGATTGTTTTATTAAGTATTGACCAATGTTTCAAAAGTGAGAGCCTAAAGTTAAACATTTTAAAGCCATAGACTTGATATGTTAGAAAACAGTCTTTGATTTAGGTACTTTCACTTCAGGCACCAATTTTGAGCCCAACCCAAACTGTATGAGCTTAAGGCAAAGGTTTGGGTGAAACTTGAAGCAATCTGAAATATATTACAGTTCTGAAGGGCAATGATGGATTTTCAACAGTTCAAAACAAAACTGTCGTCCTAGCTTCTCCTCTTCTGCCCATGATAGATAAAGTGTGCGTCTATGCAATTTTCCTCCTTTGTCACTTGTTTTCTCCCGCCCCTTTATCTTTTTGTGTGTCTTCCCCTATTTCTCATTTCCTCCACATGTACCACTTTCCACTTCCATAGCCTCCAATTGTTGGCAGGATAACTGTTTGGGACCAATCCCCTCAAGAATGGTATGTTCCATTCACGTGTCTCTGCTAGAGCTAAATTGAGTTCTAGGGTCAAAACCATCCCTGGTGCAGCTCTTCCAGGTAAATGGGATGAACTTAGCTCTATTTCTATCGTGTTTTTTTTTTAGTTTAAAACAGTATATTTTCAGGAAGCATTTGATGTGAAAAATGTCAAATATAAGGCCCTTATGTTCATTCTCTTTAAAGCACGCATTTTTTGACACAGCAGCTGTACAGCACAAGTGTGTGATGTCTTGTTTTCCTCCTAGCTCCCAATCTTGTGCTATACCCACAAGCCTATCCTTCATGTCAAGTAAATTCAACTTTATATGATTGCAAACACTTTACATACATCTCCCAGCGAGCCTTGGATGAGGACCATTCAAAGGATGTAGGGCACAAACTTATTACATTAACTTTTTTGGCTGAACCACTCTCTAGTTGAACACTTCAGGTTTTCCAGAGAGTGGATTTTATGTAGGCTTGGCAGAGTTTATATATAATAATTTTGGTACATTGATTTTTTTTTAAAGCATTTCCCCCCATTTTTATGGATTTTAAACTTCTTCCATTATGGTGGGAGGGTCAAACAATAGGGGATTCACACAATTATTGTCTGAGAGTAGATGTTGTGATTCAAAACTTTATAACCAAACACAGTGTCAACATCATATGTCAATTTGATTTAAGGATATTTAAATTATATATTTTAAGTTCTCAAGACGTGTTTTTCCTTCTATGCCTATTTGTAAGCTTCAATTATTATCCATGGAGATGTTTGTTTTTGTCTGTGTATACAATGAAATTATTTTACTGACACCAATAAAAATCGAATCCTTCCAAGCTGACTTACGTTATATCAGACAGCTCTGCCTATTACATGATTCTTTACTTTTCTTTACCATTGTTGGGAGTTAGTTGTTCTGGCAGTGAACAGACAGGCACAGATGGTCCCATCATTCTCAGAGCCTCCACACATCTTGCACTGCGGGGATTTTTTTATACTTGTTGCTGCTGCCGCAGCTCCTCCTCTTTCATAACAGTTTGTTTAGAAGAGCAGAGGAGGCTGAAGAACAGTAAGTCCTCTTCCTAAATAGCATCGTGGGTTGTTGTTGTTTTTAAAATATATTAGCAGCCAAACCTCATATTGGGCTGTTCTTGGGAGGAGCCTAATCCTCCCTCAAGCAAAATTCCCACTAACGTTAATGGTAGCTCTGCTTGACTAAGGAGTGCAGGATTGAGCCTTTGCTGTTCCAGTAATGCTCAGTTTATGGCCCCTGAACTGAATGCAGCCCTTTTCTACACACTCTTCTTCAGTACTGTGTTCAGTTCTGGTCAACACACCTCAAAAGAGAGAGACGCGCAACAGTGTGATGAGAGGCAGGGAAAGTTTTTGTAAGAAGAGTGGGAAAGGATTAGCAGTAGTTAGAGAGGCGATGAATACAAGGATGTGGGGTATATAAAAATGAACAGCATAGAAAAGGTAAACTAGATGTTCATACTTACCCTTTCACATAACACAAGAGCAAGGCGATTGTTAAATGTGTTGTCTTTTATTTAAAAACTGATAAAAAGGAAATAATTTTTACATAATGTATAATTAATCTGTGGAACTCACTGCTACCAAGGCCAAAAATTTAGCAGAATTCAAAAAAGGATTAGACATTAATACAGAGAATAAGAATACTCTTAACTTTTTTTATAACCTTCCATGCTTCAGGAGATAAGCCAACCACTGACTACTGGGTTATATAATTTTTTTCCCCTTAGGAGCAGTTTATTTTATATTTGTCCACTACTGGATTTCTTGCACTTTCAGCTTAAGTATGTGATGCTTGGAGCTGTCAGAGACAAGATTCGGGATTGGAATACTAGTGTAATCCCAGTAGCACAGTTCCTATGGTCTTCTGAACATGGGCTATTAGCCATAAGTGTTAGCCACTGCATTTATGAACAGATCAGTTAGCATGCTGATCCTGATTGAGGCATCAGCTTACTAATGTAACAATTCCTAAATAATATTTTTACATCAACACTGAGCTTTTCTTTTCTTTTTCCAAGACTATAACAGGGTTCAAAAAAGAATTAGATAAATTGATGGAGGATAGGTCTATCAATGGCTATTAGCCAGGATGGGCAGGCAGGGATTGTGTCCCTAGTCTTTGTTTGTCAGAAGCTGGGAAGAGGTGATGGGATGGATCACTTGATTACCTGTTCTGTCCATTCCCTCTAAAGCACCTGGCATTGGCCACTGTTGGAAGATAGGATACTGGGCTAGATGGACCTTTGGTCTGACCCGGTATGACTGTTCTTATGTTCTTCAGATTTATAACCCAAGGTAGCAGCCCCAGAAAGAGCCTCTCCAACAAGAACAACCATCCTCCTTCTCTGCCTGAAAAAGAACTTTAATATTAATGCAGCTGTGTATTGGCTTATGAATGTTGTGAAGTGAAATCCAATGGGTCTAGCTGCTCAAGATATTTCCTTGCAACTCAACCACCTTCTTTGTTTACTTCAGACTCCTCTGTCAAAGCCCATCAACATTAACATATCACCTTTAATGCAGGCACCTCTCCAAATAAAAGAAGTCCTAAAATAAACATAGTGCACCCCTATTTTTTTTTTTAAATCCTCTAGGGTCCTCCACTGACTTCAGCACCACCGGGGTCTACCCCAGGAGTCTGTTGCAGGAAGTGGGCCCTAAATTAATGAAATAGGATTGTCTTGTTATTGTTAAAGATCTCGTTTGGGGGTTATTTAACCCCCCCCCCCATAACAGGAGCAACATAGTTGTATAAACTTCTCTCGGCCAGAGAGCAGAGGCAGCATCAGCTCATAATAAATACTGGATACCTACTACAACATGAGACTCTTATAATAGCAGCAATTCAGCAGGAAAAGCTAAGATCACTTTAAACAGTAAATACAAACTATTATTGCTGTGTAGCAATCTAAAGAGGAAACAACCCAAAGTGTGAAAAGCCCAATGAGGTTGTACATATTATCGATGCGCAGTCAATGTTTCCTCAGCAATTCCGTCTGAAGCGTCCTGTTCTTCCACCACTTTGCTGCAAACTTCGGGTCTCATGTGGGTCCTCAGTGAAATCTGGGCATTAGTCTCATGTTTCATTGGTTGAGAAAGTTTTCCCTAAGTATCCTGCCAGAAGAGTTGTGTGGGGAAAGTTGTGGTGTAAGCTTAGAACTTCCCTGCTCCATCTTGCTCATGAGGTTTAATTTAGTCTATATTAAGCCATGGGAGTAGCACAATAAAGAGCAGAGTTGGTCAGAGCCATGTAAAAAGTATATCATTCAAAAGATGGCATTTCCAGCAATACACTGCCCCTTATCTGCTTTAGTGGGACACTGGTTCAAGCACTACCTCATCAGAAGGAGTGATACTTACTGACTCAGTAATACCAGTACCTGTATGTAACCCTAAGAGTGCCTCTACACCAGAAGGCAAGGGGCTCCCTGGCAATGAGCTTCAGCTGGCCTGACCAGCTCAGTGTACCCCAGCTGACTTTGGTCATAATCTGCATCTAAAAGGTGTCATGTAATGTGTCATTGGCAAACTAATAACTCGCTGTTCATTAGTAGGCTGGTGTGATGTATGTACGGTCAACATCCAACACACAAAGGCTTATACAGATGTGCTGGAAATATGACTAAACTGTGTTTAAACCACGCATGGCAGGGGGAGTTTTTTTCCAGGCAAATGTAAATTTGAGCAAGGTCTGACCAAAGACAAAGACAAGCACATTTGCATGCCAGGCAAACAAAGCCAGCAGGAGAGCAAGTGGGGAAGAAAAGGTGATCCCTTAATCTCAACGGGGATGGAGGCTGCATCCCCAGGAAGCAGAGCCAATGAGCTTTGGGAGAGAGACTTTTAAAAGGTTTATTGGACTATAAAGAGGGGGGCAGAGAGCCCTTTTGTTATCCTTCACCTGTGGTGACAAGGAAAATCAGTGTCTTGGACTTTGTGGCCATCCTGACTAAGGCTTAGGCAGCCATTGCTGGAAAAGGAAGACTGGTGAGGACACTACTTTGAATAAAGACTTGAACTACCTTGAACAAAGGTCTTAGGCATTAGAAAGCGTATTTTTACTTTTGTTTGTTTGTAACCCTTCCTATCTTTATCCCTTTTGCTTGAACTCACTTAAAACCTCTCTGGTTTTGATTAAACAAACTTGTTTGACTTTTTATCTAAACCAACCCCAGGCTTTGACTGAACTGAAGTGATTGATAACTCCAGTCAAGCTCCTGTCTCTGTTTCTTTAAAGGAGCAGCAAACTGAATATCTTCTGTGAATGTACAGTGACAGGGGTCAAGGGGTAGAGTTTATTGACTGTTCCCACTAGGCAAAATTTGGGCTGAGAGAGCCCTGAGGAGTTTGCTGGCAAGGCAGACAAGCTGGTGTGTCAGGGAACTGTCACACAGCAAAGCTCCCACTTGCTGAGGCTGAGAAGGGTGGTGCAGTGTCTCACAGCTCTGGGTATCCCCAGCAGCTTGCCACACTGTACCACCTATGTTTTCCTTGAAACTCTCCTATCCAAGCACAGAGCAGCCCCAATCTTGCTTGACTTATTAGATTACACAGCCCAAGATAGCATGGCAAGGTGGGTAGAATATAATTAGAATGTAAAATTTAAAGCATTGAATACAACTGATCCCCTTCTCTTAATTTTTACTTCAAGTGAAAGGCTATTTTCTTCCTTCAGATCTCCTGACACATTCTATCTGAATAAATCAGTGTGTTGTACAGAGAACCTTTTGCTGTTGAAGTTGAGAACCATCTCAAAGTGAACAATAAAACTCGGGCTAGAGGATGTTCTTTTCTATCTGGAGAGCGAGTCTCCGGGTATGTCTACACAGCAGCTGGGAGGTGCGATTCCCAGCTCAGGTAGATGTACACATGTTAGCTGTACTTGAGCTAGCACCTAAAACTAATAGTGAGGCCGCAGCAGCATGGGCAGCAGTTTGGGCTAGCCACCCAAGTCCGTACCCAAGGTGTTAGACGGGATTGTAGTCAGGTGGCTAGCCTGTACTGCCACCTGTGCTACCACAGCCACACCGCTATTTTTAGCCAGTAGCTCAAGCAAAGCTAGTGCATGAATGTCTACCCACACTGGGAATCCCACCTCCCAGCTGCTGTGTAGATGTACCCCAAGTGACAGTGAGTCATGAAGATAAATCAGGTCTGTGAATATTTATATATGTCCCCTTAACCTTAGCAGTAAAAACAAAATTCCCATTGGGGATTCCTGCCTTAAGCACCTACTGTTGCTACATTGACTGTCAGGACCCTCAACAAACTGTGGCTTTAATATTAATCAATACAAAGAAAACATAGGAATTTTCTTCTCACATATCCACTTGAAGAAGAAAACAAACAGTAAATACAAATGCCATGAGAAATGTGTGGACTGAGCACAGGATTGGGAGCCAGGAATGCCAGAGTTAGGCCCCAGTTCAGCAGGATACTTAAACACTAACTTTAACTACTAACTAGAGTCCAAATACTCACCTGCTTAAATCCAGGCATATGCTTAATGATCTTGCTGAGTCGGGGCCTTAGTCCCAGTGTTGACAATGAGTCTCCTTGGGCAGGTCAGGTGCCAGGAAATTCTCAAAGGGGATGAATGGAGCAGGAAATGTAAGTGCTCCATTTTTGGGAAACCAGAGGGATTTTCAAATGTGATAGTGGGCAGGACTGGTATCTTGCAAATTCAGCCCTTGTTCTTGGCCATGCAAACTGTCTCTGGTACGTGTGTCCCATCCACCATGACTAGCACCATTCCGTCAGTGCCAACTCACAGAGCTCCTGCATAATTTCCAGTTGCTTGTTTCTGTCCATGGGTGGAGGAAATGTAGAATATTGCCTCCTTACCATGGCACCAAGGAAGTCCTTGTGACAGTAGATTGGCTACTGTCCCCTATGGTCCTCAGATATGACTTAGTGGCTATGACTGTTCAGGGCAATTATGACCCTGTGATGGGATCCCAAGGATACAATCTGGAACTGTGAGATCGCTGTGCTCCCTTAACTCTCCAATCTGGTCTGTCTCTCACAATGCTGTGCTAGTGAGAAGCAGCAAACCCTCCAGGTGCTGTAATCACTCAGCCTACAGCATGCAGGGACATTCCCAGCTGAGTTGCATGAATGCTCTCCAAGCCACTCATGAACTATATATATAGAGAGAGACCAGCAAATCCCCACAGCCTTGTACCCTAGAAATGTACCATCTTATACTGCCGAAGATCTTCTCTTGAACAATGCAAGCTCATTAATTTGTTTGCCACTTCGTCAAAGGATAGTGACATGCACCAGCCTTTGTAATCTGAACAGATTCCCCAAGCATGTCAGACAAACTCACTGGTAAGGATAAAACATTAAAATAAGTTTATTAACTACAGAAAGATAGATTTTAAGTGATTATAAGTGGCAGGCACAGAGGTCAAAGATGGTTACATAAGAAAGAAAAAATAAAATCACAGTCTAAATTCTATACTTTATCAGACTAAGCAAGATTTGAATCAAGCAGTTTCTCACCCCACTAGGCATTGTAAGTACAGGCTGAATTCTTTGCTCAGCCTGGGACCAATCTCCCCAGTTCAAAGTCTTTTCTTCTTGTTGCCTTCAGAATAGGTGAAGGAGTCTCCTTGGGCAGGTCAGGTGCCAGGATGGTGATAGTGACTGTGAAATGCTCAGGGAGATTAGAGAGATTATTAAAATAAAAAACTCAATAATAATAATGGGGGATTTCAATTATCCCCATATTGACTGGGTACATGTCACCTCAGGATGGGATACAGAGATAAAATTTCTTGACACCTTCAATGACTGCTTCTTGGAGCAGCTGGTCCTGGAACCCACAAGGGGAGAGGCAATTCTTGATTTAGTCCTAAGTGGAGCACAGGATCTGGTCCAAGAGGTGAATATAGCTGGACCGCTTGGTAATAGTGACCATAATATAATTAAATTTAATATCCCTGTGGCAGGAAAAACACCACAGCAGCCCAACACTGTAGCATTTAATTTCAGGAAGGGGAACTATACAAAAATGAGGAGGTTAGTTAAACAGAAATTAAAGGGTACAGTGCCAAAAGCGAAATCCCTGCAAGCTGCGTGGAAACTCTTTAAAGACACTGTAATAGAGGCTCAACTTAAATGTATACTCCAAATTTAAAAACATAGTAAGAGAACCAAAAAAGAGCCACCGTGGCTAAACAACAAAATAAAAGAAGCCGTGAGAGGCAAAAAGGCATCCTTTAAAAAGTGGAAGTTAAATCCTAGTGAGGAAAATAGAAAGGAGCATAAACACTGGAAAATGAAGTGTAAAAATACAATTAGGAAGGAACAGTTAGCCAAAGACTCAAAAAGTAATAGCAATTTTTTTTAAGTACATCAGACGCAGGAAGCCTGCTAAACAACCAGTGGGGCCACTGGACAATCGAGGTGCTAAAGGAGCACTCAAGAACGATAAGGCCATTGCAGAGAAACTAAATGAATTCTTTGCATCAGTCTTCATGGCTGAGGATGTGAGGGAGATTCCCAAACCTGAGCCATTCTTTTTAGGTGACAGATCTGAGGAACTGTCCCAGACTGAAGTATCATTAGAGGAGATTTTGGAACAAATTGATAAATTAAACAGCAATAAGTCACTAGGACCAGATGGTATTCACCCAAGAATTCTGAAGAAACTCAAATGTGAAATTGCAGAACTACTAATTGTAGTCTGTAACCTATCATTTAAATCAGCTTCTGTACTGGATGACTGGAGGATAGCTAATGTGATGCCAATGTTTTAAAAGGGCTTGTAGCGGGGCAGTCACCCCGCTCCCTGGCTAAGAGGGGTTAAAAGCAGCCCTGGAGAGGGCTGCAGCTGAGAAAAAGGCTAGGCTAATTGGGGAAGCAGCCACAGCTGGGGCCATGCCCCAATCAGGCCACAGCTGGCCCTATAAAAGGCTGTGAGCCAGAGGCTGAGGCAGAGTCTCTCTCCAGTAGCGGAGAGAAAAGGACCTAGCTGCCTGGGAGCAGGGTACCAGAGGTAGAGCAGTGCTGGGGAAAGGCAAGAGGGGCTGGGGAGCTCCAACCTGGCAACTCCCCAGGCTGCAGGCCTTGCTAAAGGCCTAAAGCAGGTACTAGGGTTGCAGAAGTGCAGCCCAGGATTAGGAAAGGCAGCAGGTCCAAACCCCCCTTGCCAGTGATGAGTGGTTTACAGACTGCAGTATGCCCCAGTGAGTGGGGGCTAGATGGTGACTGGCAGTAGCCACTGAGGCAAGGTGGGGATTGAGGGTTGGGGGTTCCCCTGGGTGGGGAGACCCAGATTGTGGGTTACTGCTGGGGGCAGAACCCTGACATAGTGAGGCACCGGAGTCTGGGAGGGACACGGGGGCCAGTGGCAGGCGAGACTTTGGCCAGCAGAGAGCGCTCTGGAGCTGGAGAGATAATTGCCAGGATGACCAGTAGGGGGCGCCGCGCCGGTGAGTCTTCGCCTAGCTACAGGACTCCAGAGGTGATCCTGGCAATTACAGGCCTGTAAGCCTGACCTCAGTACCAGGCAAACTGGTTGAAACTATAATAAAGAACAATATTGTCAGACATAAAGATGAACATAATTTGTTGAGGAAGAGTCAACATGGTTTTAGTAAAGGGAAGTCATGCCTCACCAATCTACTAGAATTATTTGAGGGGGTCAACAAGCATGTGGACCAAGGGGATCCAGTGGATATAGTGTACTTAGATTTTCAGAAAGCCTTTGACAAGGTCCCTCACCAAAGGCTCTTATGCAAAGTAAGCTGCCACGGGATAAGAGGGAAAGTCCTCTCATGAATTGGTAACTGGTTAAAAGATAGGAAACAAAGGGTAGGTATAAATGGTCAGTTTTCAGAATGGAGAGAGATAAATAGTGGTGTCCCCCAGGGGTCTGTTCTGGAACCAATCCTATTCAACATATTCATAAATGATCTGGAAAAAGGGGTGAACAGTGAGGTGGCAAAATTTGCAGATGATACTACTAAAGATAGTTAAGACCCAGGCAGACTGCGAAGAGCTACAAAGGATCTCTCAAAACTGGGTGACTGTGCAACAAAATGGCAGATGAAATTTAATGTTGATAAATGCAAAGTAATGCACATTGGAAAGCATAATCCCAACTATACGTATAAAATGATGGGGTTTAAATTAGCTGTTACCACTCAAGAAAGAGATCTTGGAGTCATTGTGGATAGTTCTCTGAAGACATTCACTCAATGTGCAGCGGCAGTCAAAAAATCAAACAGAATGCTGGGAATAATTAAGAAAGGGATAGATAATAGGACAGAAAATATCATGTTGCCTCTATATAAATCCATGGTACGCCCACATCTTGAATACTGTGTGCAGATGTGCCCATCTCAAAAAAGATATATTTGAATTGGAAAAGGTTCAGAAAAGGGCAATAAAAATGATTAGGGATATGGAACAGTTTCCATATGAGGACAGATTAATAAGCCTGGGACTTTTCAGCTTGGAAAAGAGACGGCTAAGGGGAGATATGATTGAAGTCTATAAAATCATGACTGGTGTAGAGAAAGTAGATAAGGAAATGTTGTTTACTATTTCTCATAACACTAGAACTAGGGGTCACCAAATGAAATTAATAGGCAGCAGGTTTAAAACAAATAAAAGGAAGTATTTCTTCACACAACGCACAGTCAACCTGTGGACCTCCTTTCCAGAGGATGTTGTGAGGGCCAAGACGATAACAGGGTTCAAAAAAGAACTAGATGGGGTGTTAGTTGCTCTGTTGTTGCCACTGAAAGGCTAGCTGTGGGTGTCTCCCAAACTCTCAACATATTTCAGTGACACATACATAGCAACACTTCATAACTTCACTTACAATGGTAATACATATAATTCAACAGGATAATAATGTTCAACAGATCATGACTTCTCAAATGATACCTCACAATGCACACTTTGTACAAAACATACCATAATCATAACAGTGGCGAATATGCAGGGTCCAGGGTGCTATTTTGAGGTGCAGAGGGTCACAGACCTCGACTGGGACATAGAGGATGTGGGTCCTTTTTGTCATCTTCTCCAGGTCCCACTTCAGTTAATCATTTAGGTGCATGATGGCTGGATTATCTGGGTCTCCCTGAGGTCAAGGAAAGTCCTCCTTGGCTCACAGACCCTGTTTGGAGGGTATTGGTGTCGTCTCCATCTCTGAGCTAGGCAGCCTTGTCCTCCTACTCCTCCTTTCCCTCAGTGACCTCATCACATATCCTCAGTGTCAATCCACAGCCAGTGGCTCATGCAATCCCAATCCAGAAATGCAAAATCCTGCTACCTCTTTGGGTACTATCCTCCTGGTCCCCGAGCTCGTGCTATTGGTTGCTTTCTTAGGTTCCCTCTGTTTGCCTGTCTGAATCACTCATCAAGTTTATCTATCTCTGCCTCTCTTTCTCCCCCACCGTCCTTTGTGTTTGAGATTTTTCTAATCACTTGAGAATGTGGGTCCCAGGTGTGTGGTGTGCAGAGTAGCTGGACTGTTGTGGTGATTAGTTAATGGTTGAAGAGAGCTAAGTAGCATTATCTCAAGACATTTAAAGGTAAGATACAAATGCTTGATCATGTATGCAGCTCTACTGGGACAAAAAGAAACTGGGTCAGGAAACACGGCAGGTATTTTCTTTCTTGCCATCAGAGGAACTTTGCTGTTAAATTTGACAATCAGGGCAGGGAAGTTCCAATCTCCCCAGATAAAGAGCATATGAGCACACATTTATACAGGAACAGTCTGGTGTTAAAGGTGATCTGTCCCATTGTCAGCATATCCTTTGAAGTTTACATCTAATTAGTACGATTAGTCAAGAAACCTCACAGAAGTGGCAAGTTTGAACTATAAGAAATCTTGCTGCTCTTCAGCATTTCCACAAAAATATGCCAGACTCATTTGCATAAATATGCAAATGCTAAAGAAACTAGTGTATCATCTACTGCATACAAAACAAATCCAAAATCTGCTTTATTTAAACTGTGCAATGTCATTCAGTTCAATGGAGCCCAATGTAATGGAGAGCAAAATTTGATCTGTGGTCTCTTACCATGATACCTGCACAGCACGACTAAGAAAGTGAACTGTTGTTAAGATTTGTTGTTAGAATGTGTGTCCCTGGAATGTTAACAGCCAATACGAGCATGGTACAGGTGGTGGAGACGTGGTTCTTCTAACTAGGGCCTTGTCTACACTTAAAACACCGTAGCTGCGCAGCTTAGTGCTTCAGTGTTGTCACTACCTACGCTGGCAGGAAGGCTTCTCTCATCAGCATAGGTAATCCACCTCTAGGAGAGGCAGTAGCTAGGTTCAAATAATTCTTCCATTGACATAGTGCTGTCTACACAGGGACTTAGGTCTTAACAATGCTGCTCAGAGGTGTGGTTATTTCACATCCCTGACCAATATAGTTAAACTAACCTAATTTTCTAGTGTAGCCCAGGCCTAGGAATTCTGTAACTAGTTGAAAGCAATAAGATATCTGAATATTACATACCTATACAGGAGACTTTACTTAGCTTGATTAGTACCAAAATGACTCCAAATCAAGGTCTTGTATGTAAGGGTATGTCTACGCTACCCGCCGGATTGGTGGGCAGCGATCAATCCAGCGGGGATCGATTTATCGCGTCTAGTCTAGACGCACTAAATTGATCCCCGAGCGCTCTCCCGTCGACTCCTGTACTCCACCGCAGCAAGAGGCGCAGGCGGAGTCGACGGGGGAGTGGCAGCAGTCGACTTACCGCAGTGAAGACACCGCGGTAAGTAAATTTAGGTACGTCGACTTCAGCTATGTTATTCACGTAGCTGAAGTTGCGTAACTTAGATTGATTCCCCCCCCACCAGTGTAGACCAGGACTAAGTGGCCCCTGAGAGACACAATGACATTTGGAATATATAAACATGACCTATCCTGGGACCTGAGCCATTGATGTCAATGAAAAGATTCTCCCATTGACTTCAGTGGGGTTTGGATCAGGCCCCTGAAGAGAAGGGCTTTGTGTTAGAAGGGAAAGATGCACTATGGTTATGTTCTGTGTCCCAGTATAATCCACCTTATCTCTTCTCTTTCACCATCCTTGTCTTACACATTCCTTGATTCTGTATGTAACATGTTTATGACATCATCACAAACACGTGCTAAATATGACTAAAAGACCATTCCATGAGTATACAACCTTATAGTCCAGCCTCTGTAATTTACAAACAGGAAAGATCCAGGGGAATTAGCTTGAAAGGACACTTCCATTCTTGATGTATTATTTCTTTTTATGGTTTAGAACAAGATGTAGCAAACATTCAGTGAGCCGCAAAAAGGGAATTCCCATGACCTTATAGGACGTGTCTATCAAAGATCACAAAGCCATCAGAACGTTTGCAAAATGATTACCAATTTTATGTAGTATACAGGGATCACTTTAGCGACCAGATCACTTCATTTTTACAGAGCACACAGCACCATCCTCCGACAGCTTAGGATAGAAAGTGAACTAATGAAGACTGGCATAAGGAATTGAAACTAAAAGGGGAATTTAAATAGGCAGAATATAATTACCTACGTTGGAATTACCCTGAATCCCTGACATTATCCTGCTGTGTTTTGTTCACATAAATTATTTGAAAACCCAGCAAAATAAAGACAACGATTTAGAAATCTAGTTATAGTTCACTGAGTTCTCTGAACAACTGCACTCGCCAAGTTGTATAGCTGAAATATTTATAATTTTAGGATTAGAGGTGGTATGAAAAATACACTTTCTCTGTGGCAGATCATCAGACCTTATATAAAATAAATCAAGCATTTGTAGGCTAAAAAGTTTCTATTATAAGCTCATAACTTTCTGAAACAATCACATTTTGGGATGAAATTTTCCATTGCTCGGTCTCTGTCTGAAAAATGAATGATTTTATATACACATGATTGCCTTATCTTAAATACATATATGTATCGAGTGTAGTATATTGTTTTATTTGAGAAACAGTATGTGATCTGCTAATCAAGAAAGGTATAGTAATACATAGATGCATTGCAAAGGCACAGCGTTAAGATTGGTTGATTGCACAGAAATTTCACATTTCCTGGTATCACTGTGAATGCTTACCTGTGCAAATTTAACTTGGTGTTTTGATATATAGTATTTCTATATGTTAGCATATATGTATATTAGTTCTAAGAGCTCCAATAGCACTCGACAAATGACAATATTAATATATACAGTATATTTGCATAAATAATGAATAACCATGAATATAATCCTTCCTTCTGCAGTAGAATTATATTTTTTTAAGTTTTCTACTGAGTTTTATATTCAGTTTTCATCTCTTTATGTCATGACAACAGTACAAGCAATTGCAATTTTATTATACTTTATAACAAATAGCTTATCTTGAATTCAAGCATATTCAGGTCTGATATTTTAATATGTCCATTTTAGAAGTACAGAATGCACTCTGAACACATTGTCAGTTTTCATTTCCATATTGATGGTCACATTTTTACTTTGAAAAAGATGCTTTTGCACCTTTAGGGTTAGGTTTCCAAAGGCACAAATAGGAGTTGCTTCATCACAAGTCCCCTCCCCCAGGCTACGAGCCAGATTGATTCTGAGGCACAATTCCCACTGATGTAAATGAGAGTTGTGCAAGGAGATCATCAAAGCTACAGTGTGTCTCAGTGAGGTTATTTTAACCCCCCAGGAAAGCTGTGTTTGCACAAAATGCAAGGTAGTTGGTTTTGGTCAGTGGTGTCCTCCTCAGAAAAATGAGAATGTGAAATCAGAGCAAAACTGTGACCTTCATCCCAGTTCCATAGACTGTTCACAGCTGTCTATTCAAGAGAATAGTTCTTCCAAATAAAGGATTTATGTGGGCTCAGCTGTTCCAACCAGTGCTCCAGAATATATAGTGCACATTCCAGTAGGGAGCTTCAAAGGAGCTGCATCAGGAAGATTTCATTGAAACACACCAGCAACAGAAGACAACTGAAGGGCATTATCCAAAGGTCCTTTAACTAATGAGAACACATGAAGCTCCTACATGTTACAATGCCACAATTAACACTTTGAGCAAGAGCTGCCATTGAGTTTGGTTCTGGCCTTTGAATGAACGTGATAATCAGTCACATTTATTTTTATATTCTGGATTGATTTGTATCCATGTTTACACTTATAAAGGAACAGCTGCTTTAATGTTGCTTTTAAATTGTAAGGCTGGTCTGGTGCTTCTCACCCAGAAATAGGCTCTGTCATTAACTGGCCAATGAGAATCAAATGCCAGCTATTGTTCGTATGTGAATGATGTGTGGTATGATTGTTGGGTCTTTTTGCTCTACATTTAAATTTTGCTGTAACATAGGGTGCTTTAAAGCCACAGAAAAATTCTGTAATCACTTTTCCTTTTGGAAGTTAGAATCTGCAAGGCAGAAGGGTCAAGTGCAGGAGTAGTCAACTATTTTTTGTCAGGATCTAAATTTCTTGGTCAAGGTATAGTCAAGGTCCAGAGTCCAGAGAAAATGATGTAGAAAATAACAATAATGAAGATAATAAGTAATTAAAAGATTTAGGTGTCTGTTCCTAAAGTACCTGGCAGTCCAGATTTGGCCCACTGACTGCCTATTGACTACCCCGGTCCAGTGCTTTGTTCAGCACTGCTCTGGTGTCAGGTTTTTCATCTACGATAACTACACCTAGAGCACGCTGGCAAAAACTGCCCATTGGAATTTAATGATTCGTGGATAGTAGGGCAAGTCCTGGAGTAGTATGAGTCAAGATTCCTTTCACTTTCTTGGCAACTCTGGCTGTAGGGAAGGAGTGATGTCTAATATGGCATTTAAATATTAAGGGTGAGACACACTAGTCTGCCCCTGGGAGTGGGGAATAATCTCCCTTCCTAAAAAGAGAGATGCTGCTACCCTCAAATCCTAGGGCAGTAGAGTGTAACAGGGTGTGGTGAGTCAGCACCCTGTCACTCTTTTTTTTTTAAAATGGAGATATACCTATCTCATAGAACTGGAAGGGACCACGAAAGGTCATCGAGTCCAGCCCCCTGCCTTCACTAGCAGGACCACTAATTGGGACCTAACTGGAAGATCAATTAACTGAGTAGAGGTACAGCAGAGGGGCTAATTTGAGGGGGAAACAGCTGGGAGTTTATCAGTTGTGACGCGGAAGTGCTGGAGGGGAGCTGAGATCCTAAAGGAAGGCAGGACTGGTTAATGCTGGTTCTGGTCCCTTCCCCAGAAGCAAGTGGGGGAGCTGGCTGGGGGACTGCAAATAGTACTACAGGTGGTGGCACAACACAACAGGGTGCTGGTGGAGGAGACCTGAAGTGGTGTGGTCTGTTTTTAAGGCCTGAAAGGACTCTCAGGGCATCACCCCATGATCTAGGTAATAGGGTGTTACCCAACAGACAGTCAAATACAGTGGTGTCCCCTAACCACAAGCAAACACCTGTCTGCACAATCATATCCTTTATTTTTATTTCTCATAATGTTCCCAGGAACCCTGCAAACTTCCAGACTGAAAATTGGCATATTACATACGATGACATTCAGGTGCTAGGTTGCCACAATTTTGAAGAGAATTTGGGAGACAGACAATAAGATCCACATCAGGTGGCCAGAGCTGGCATCTTGCCAACTTCTGGGTCTAGCCATTTGGTCTTGCTGAAGTCTCAGTAACAGCACCGATAATGGCAACGGGTGATCCAAGCTTCTATCTCTGTGTCAGTCTTGGGAGTTATTGAACCTTTTCTGCTCCAGTTTTGGTACCTGCTGATATATGATAGAGAAGTGGGCCTGGTGAGAAAATGCATTATGAGATTGTGGTGCTAAATAAGAAATGATGAAACACTGGTGGAGGACTGGAGGACTGGTCAATTCAGGCCAAGTTTGGGGGTGATAGTATCTGCTTACTTGAGGTGGACCTGCCTGGAGGCTGCCTTGCATTTCTAGAATACTTTTGTTGAGCTGATTTTCTATCTGTGACATAAATGAAACCTTGTCAGATTTGGAGAACTTTGGATCAGCCATCCACACTGTAAGGGAAGATTAAACAGCTTGTCTTCCCAGGTGTGAATCTGACATCTTTCCCCACTGATGTCAGTCAGGGAAAGCATCAATTAAAATACAAAAATAACCTAAAATATGTAAAATTCTAGAGTGAACCAACAAGAGTAGTTCAGTAGCATCTGCGAACAAGAACTTGGTGTGTCAACTGCTGTTATGGATAATATGGAGACAGTGTGGTTCATGGCTAAGCCAGTTACAACATTCTTTCAGCAGTGTGGTTTGTAAGTAGTCCTGAATGATACAGTGGCCAAGAACCTATTGCTTTCCAAGACGAGAAGGGCAGGAGACAGAGCAAGTGAGAAAGAGATGTCTTGTTTGAGATTTGATCGAGAGCTATATTCCCAGCCTGCTTTACATTATATTAGAAAAAGAAAACGTGAAGATCTCAATCCACTGTAGATAGCTCAATGAGTACTAAAGAGGAAGGATGACCTTGCAGTTGAGACAGTGGCCTAGAATTTAGAAGATCTGGGTTCATTTCCTGGCTCTACAATACACTTCTGGTGTGATCTTGAATAAGCACTTAATTTCTCTGTGCTACGGTGCTCCATATGTAAAATGGGGATAGTATTGCATCTTTTCACCCAGCCTTTGTCTTGTCTATAAAAATGGTAAGCGCGTTGGGAAAAGTATTGTCTCTTATTATATGTATGTATAGCATCTAGCACAATGGGCTCCCAATTTCAGTGGGGGCCTAAAGGTGCTATTGGAATACTAACACTGCTAAAAATAATCTGACTGCCCAGAGGGACCTAGTAGAGAAAGAAAAAAGATTCCACCACAAGAATGATGCTATTCATGTGTTATGTGCGGTTGAAGGGATTTTGGAACAATACATTCCAGCAGTTGGTACTGTTCTATCAAATGAGAATCAATGTGTTATCCCATCTATGAAGGTTCTTCTTTTGAGCAAAGTGGGTATGTGTGCAGAAAATTTTAACTTGCATACTTATAATTTATGTTTCCTTTGCTGGCAGTAGTAAAATGGGCGCCCTCAGTGTTTGGGCCGTATTCATGCTGGCACAGCAAAAGACTCACTTTGATATCTCTGCTACATTTTTTGCTCAACTTCTTTGTACCATACTTATTTTTCTGCATTATATATTTAGCAAACAATAATTACATAAGGTTGAATTCAACAAACTTTTTCCTTTTCTGACAAGGTTGCCCCATTAGAAACTACACCTCTACCCCAATATAACGCTGTCCTCGGGAGCCAAAAAATCTTACTGCGTTATAGGTGAAACTGCGTTATATCGAACTTGCTTTGATCCACCGGAGGGTGCAGCCCCGCCCCCCCGCAGCACTGCTTTACCACGTTATATCCTAATTCGTGTTATATCGGGTCGCATTATATCGGGGTAGAGGTGTGGTATTTTCCCCCTTACTGATGGCTTTGAATTGTCCAGCCATGAAAATTCATAGCCAGCCCGTGCAATTGAAATGAGGGTAAATCTCACTGAAATCTTTTGCTTTGTCATCTGCCCCTGTCTCCAGTCTAATTCTGACACAGCTAAATCAAACAGGATTGCATACCTAGCTTCATTTTTGTGACGGTTCAACAGAGCTAAGAAAATCAATGGCTGCCTAGAGATGATAATTAAGTGAAGATCCAAGAAATCTGTCTTTTGTTAGTGAGTAGTTTGTTAATTAATGCCCAGTCCAAATAATCACATCAAACACCAGTTGGCTTTTGCAGGAGCAACTAATTTGAAGAGAATAATTATGACTTCCAACTAACTGGAGTTGTTTACCCATAGCTTAGAGTGACTGTCCTGGGACATGTCTTTTAATAATTGTTTTCTATTAGTGTGGAATCCATGAAGCTACTTAGGCACCTACGTCCTGTTTTTAGGCATCTAAATTCTGTTTTTAAGTGCCTAAGTCCCCCACTACGATCCGTAAAACTCGCAGCAAACCCTGTCGGCACCTAAACTTACTCAGCACCTAAGTTTTTCAAAGTAAAAATTCCCTAGGTGTCTAAAGTTTCTGTCTCTGGGCATGGGCACTGCTGCTTCATTCTAGTCATCCAGACACCTCTCTCCCACCTAAGCCCCAGAGTGATTCATGAACCAGGGAAGGATCAGTGTTCTGCCATCTGTCTCACCCAAGGTTCCCAGTCCAGTAAGTTCCCTCTGAGTGTGCCTATCGCATTGGGTCACATTCAAAAGCTGGCTGGAAGAAAAGCTGCTACTGCAGCTCATTATATAGCTTCTAGCTCAGTGATTAGAGCACTCACCTGGGATGAATAAGACCCAGGTTCAATTGCCTCCTTCCCGATATATGGTAGTGTTGCAAAGCCTAAGTCCCTTTATTGATTCCACCCTGACTGACTGATTTTTCCAGAGGTACTTAATTGATATTGTGATAGTCCCACTTTTTCTGTTCAGTTCCAGGAAATTAGTCTCATGAGGGGTAGAAATGTTGCCAGCTGCAACATAGCCATTTCTATCAGAGGATATGACCAGGAAAACCCTACTGTTTTGTGAATAATTGCTTCTAAAAATAAGCAGTGCTTCTTAAACTGAATAGGAGAGTGACATGCAGTTTGAAAACAATGCTGCTTGTTACAGGCAGAAAATAAAACAGGAACTGTATCTCATTTTGTAAGAAAATACAAATAATGCAATATCTTATACACCTCTACCCTGATATAACGCTGTCCGTGGGGAGCCAAAAAATCTTACCGTGTTATAGGTGAAACCGCATTATATCGAACTTGCTTTGATCCACCGGAGTGTGCAGCCCTGCCCCCCTCCCCCCTGGAGCGCTGCTTTACCGCGTTATATCCGAATTCGTGTTATATCGTGTCGCGTTCTACGGGGTAGAGGTGTATAAGAATGTGCTAATCACCTCCTGCTAAGGCTGCCCATGGTACCATGGTATGAGATTACCCACACTACAGTAGAGAATTGGGAGGCCCTTTTTGGAAACTTTGTGCATTTCACAGAGTCCACAGAAGCAATGTAGTCATCTTTTAGTGTTAGTTAACTGGCCTTGATCCCACAAGAACACACTATAAATTATTTCCTTGGGACACATCCAACCAAAACCAGGATGCATATTGACCAAGCCAACTTCCACCTCTCAAGTTATTGTTCCTACCAACATACATCTTTTAGTGCAAAACAAGTGTATATAAAAGAAGAAAAGCAACATTTAAAATATGAAACTTTTTTTACTAGGAATATTGGCAGATCAGTGAGGTGCCTGCTGTCAGGAGGAAAAGTCAGGGACATTCTGCTCCCATTCTACTCCGACATTAGACTATCTGTTCCCTCGGTCTTAACATTCAGGGCCTGATCTACGACAATTATTTGTATTGAGTAGTTCTATTGAAATCAATGGGTTGAACAATTTATTTCAATGGGATTCCTTGCAGAGTGAGGTACTACTTAGTATGATTAAAGATGGCAGACTCTGACCCTCATTTACTACCAAGATATGGGAATCTATTCATCACTTCAGTACTTTTTTCTGTGGTTTGCATTATAGATTGGCTAAGAGATAATGACAAAGAGAACAGCCTTTACATATCTGAAGAGTGTAAACACAAAGGAGAGTGAGGGTGTCATCATGCAATAATGCTAGAAATATGGGATGAAATTAAGCAAGGAAAATTTAGGTTGAATATCAGAAGAACTTCTTGACAGTGAGAATTTATAACCTGTAGAAAAGTCTCCTAAGGAAAGTGTTAAGAAACCGAGGTCACTTGGGTCATTTAAAATTTTACTGGCTTTGACACTAGAAAACAAACAGTAGGGGACAATCCTGCATTGGCTGGGAGATGGGAATAACTATGATTCTATGACTACTGTTTGGTAAATATTTTACAATTCAACTTGCTACGTATCTCATCCTGCAGAGCTGAGACTGTTGTTAACCACTTCCCTCTCCCAAAGCCTGATCCACAGCCCAGTGAAGTCCATGGGAGTCTTCCTATTGAAGTCAATGGGTTTTGAATCAGGACCTAGAAAGTTAGCAAATAAAATCACTAGCATTGCACAGAGGGCAGGGTGAATCATTAAAATTCTGGCAACAAAGACCTACCACCAGCATCCAGAAAGCGCGGCAGGGTTTAGTCTTCTGCTCTGCACAAAGGCAGCTGTTCAGAAAAGTTTTACATTATTTTAGGGAAAGCCCACTATTGCAATTATTCCAGGAGTTACTAGAAGATTCTGTTCTAGTAATAGCATTATGCAGTCTGGCTGCCTGCCTAAAGATTCCATTACTGAACCTGAGGACTTTACAGGGCTTTCTTTTGTTAAGCAATAGGAATTTTCAATTAAATGATGTTCTTAAATATGTTTTAAACCTGTCTACATAGACCAATCATATTCCCACTAGTCATTTTTATTATAGCTCTAAGAGCAAAAACCTGCCTGCATCATGCCAATTAAAGCAAGGTGAACAAGTTGTAATGAATGTTTTCAATTAACATCACTGCTTTTGCTGCTCACAAAGTCAATCTGAACAGATTGCAAAATTCTCAGATTTATCTGTTGTTCAAAATGATTTGTGAATTTCTTCAGTGAATAATTCTTGTGGATCCTGACCCGCTGAGTGTGGTGCCTCTCTAACTATAGCATACTAATGATCATCTGTTCTGGATTACATGACTCATGGTGGTGAAAGATAAAAGCCTAGTATAGCCTGTTAAACCCAAAACTGTAGTCAGATATTTTTTTTAAAAGTCTACGTTGACATCTGCTGCAGCCAGAGCTTGTATGAAAATTTAACTACGTTTAAAAAAAAAAAAAATAAAGAGATTCCGTAACAGTTTGCAAATGATTCACATTTGGCTCTGCATCAGAATTCTAATGAGAACTCTCTACTTGTCCATAATTCCTACGATTCTGTGTCCTGCCAGAATGGTGCTATGTTCACATCTAACAAATGTGCAAGTTGAGACCTCAACCTGCAGCAATGCACCATAGACAACAGTTAGTGACACAAGGTGTCCTTCTGACATCACACACACCTACACAGCTCTCTACCTCTCTTTCTCTTTGTCATGACTGGTGCTTTATCTCCCACTGCATGGCTCAGTGGTTGTTTTTTCCTATGCAAATGTTCCTGTGAAATTAGTCTTTGGTTGCAAAATTGTAGTTTGGGGGGATGTGCATGAATACAGAAGCCAACAGCATGAATACTGTAGCATTTGTATCCCAGTAGTTCACATCTGGCTGAACAATTTCTGAGTTACAACATGAGCTGATTGTCTGATACGTAGAGCATGACAGGGATTTCCCATTCCTCTTATTTGTTTCAGGCAAACATTCAGGGCCTTATTCCATCCTCTGCTGCCTCTGTGCAATCTCACTGATTCAGATGGGGTTGAACAGATATATATAATCTGAGTCAAATCTTGCCCTTAGTTACAACTAGAAGCTTTATTTTCATATCTCTGGATTCCTGGAGCAAAACAGGATTATCCTTTACCAGATTCAATTCTTGATTCAGTATTTCTGATGTCAACAATTAACATACGTAGTGAAAAAAAAGCAGATTTGTGTGGGTAGAGGTAAATTCATGTTTAAATATACCTTGTAAGAGGGTACAGCTGGAAGACATGGTATAGATCACGGTAAGTGCTGTGGTGCAACTGATAACATATGGGAACAGAAAGGAGATAGTCAAGAGAAAAATAACAGGCCAAGGAATCCACCTGGATCACCTAACATAGTGGTGCCCTAGCTATGGATCCTGGAGCACTTGCTGGTAGTCCACAAACAGCTGGTGACAAGGTGCTGGTGGGTCCTCCTTGTTCCCACATGCTTCTAGAGGTTCCTGCTCTTAAGAGTCTGGATGCCTGCAAAAGCAGCTTGAAATGAGGACTCAGCCTAGCTGCCTCTGTTTAGTGGCCATTGCTACATAAGAGGAGACAGAGGAAGTAGGAGCCACTTTCAGGGACTGGAGCTATCAATGAGACTGGAGAGAGAGGGACGTCTGGGGGAGAAGGGAATGAGATTTTCAGGGAGTAAGCCCAGCAAAGCAGAGGGAGGAGAGGACCAGATGGTTGGGAAACATGTCCAGGGGAGATGGAGGAAAAGCAGCTGGAAAGCATGTGCATAGGAGAAGATAACCAGGCTACAGGGAAGCATGTGAATGAGGAAGGAACAAAAAGGGGACCAGGTGGCAGACAAGAATGTGCAGTGGACACAGGCACTGACTTTTATTTTTCCTGGCGGGCCGAGGGACGTACTGGCCGCCGTTTCCAGCAGCTCCCATTGGCCTGGAGCAGCGAACCGCGGCCACTGGGAGCCGCGATCGGCCGAACCTGCGGACGCGGCAGGTAAACAAACCGGCCCAGCCCAGCCCACCAGGGGCTTTCCTTGCACAAGCGGTGGAACAAGTTTGGGAACAACTGACTTAGGGCATTAAAATCTGCTACAAACACAGAAATACCTTCCGAATTTACTTTCCCACATGAACAATTTCTTTAGGGGTGGGAGCCACAAAGAGACTTAGGCATTGCAATGCTGAGCATCGCGGTGCCTATCTTTAGGCGACTAGAAAATCACAGAAACAACACTGGGATCCACAGAGCTCAGGTAGGTGCCCAGGCTCCCTATACAATGAATGGGGAGAGAGAGGCCCATAAGAATGAGCTCCACAAAAGCCAGCAGGTTAGGCCTAAATTAGTCAGTGGGAATACAGGAGACATGGGTGTGTCCCATGCCCCACCCTTCTCTCAGAGAAAGAGCTGCAGGGATGCTCCTATTTCTGCTTAGTGTCCACAGTCAGGAACATGCTACCTGAAGTCAGGTGCCTTAGAATGAGTTATGGGGGGAGGAGATGGTGGCGCCCACCATATAACTTTTAGCCCAGTGGTTAGAGCACCTGCCTGAGATATGGGAGACCAGGTTCAATTCCTCCCTCTTCACCTGAAAGGATTTGAACAGGAGTCTCCTGCCTTTCAGTGTGTGTGCTCTAACCCAGTGGTTCTCAACCAGGGCACCGGGACCCCCTCGGGTCTGCGAGCAGGTTTCAGGGGGTCTGCCAAGCATGGCTGGTGTTAGACACGCTAGGGCCCAGGGCAGAAAGCTAAAATCCCGTCACGCAGGACTGCAGCTCAGGGCTCCGAGCCCCACCACCTGGGCGTTAAGCCAAAGCCTGAGCTACTTAGCTTCCCGAAATCCTATGGGGCCCTGGGCAATTGCCCTGCTTGCTACCCCTTAATGCCAGCCCTGACTTTTACATGCAGAAAAACAGTTGTTGTGGCACAGCTGGGCCATGGAGTTTTTATAGCATGTTTGGGGGGTGGGGAGGTAAGAAAGAAAAAGGTTAAGAACCCCTGGTCTAACCACTGAATTATGGGATATTCTGATGGGGGAGAGTGGTGAATGGTCCCTCAGTCTCTCTTGTTGAAGCTGTTCCACAGTGGATAAATAATGAAAGAGTGATTGGAGCAGAGGTAATGGACACACGGTCTACCATCTCATAGGCAGGTACACTAACCACTGGACTAGAGTCATTCACTTTCTCCCTCTCTCTAGTCCCATGACTGATCCACTGTGGATAAATACTTAAATAGTCATTGGGCCAGAGAAAGATAGGTCTCACTTTCAAATGCCTGGTATTTTTGATTGATTCATTAGCATTTCATCAGGTGACTATAGACGAGTTTAACAATGGGAACCTGATCCTCAGCCGATATAAACTGGTATAGCTCCACTGAGAATCTGATCCATGGATTTTTGTAACCAAGGAGCAGTGCATTACTACTGTGTATAGCACACTATCAAAGAGATCCTGGAATTTAGCCAGTAAACTTGTTCAATCTCTCACACTCGTAGCAGTTAGTTCATTTTCTTTGACCTTCCTTCATTTCTAGGAATGTTCTTAGTTTCTGGGATAGGTAGGGGTTAAAGTTGCTTTGGTAATTTAACAATCAGCCATTAGTACAAAAACATTATTTTCAACAAATTTTGGTAATATTCGGTATTGCCCGCATCAATACAACAATTAACTGCTGGCAAGTTTTGTGAGGTTTTTTTGTTTTATTGTACGATATACTGTAATTATATCTATTAGAGTGGAAATCCATCAACTTCATGCTACAATAAATTTGTTAGTCTCTAAGGTGCCACAAGTACTCCAGTATCCCTACTGTTACGTGTGGAGAATCACTCAAAACAGTCTCTCACAACTGAAACATTGAGACACTGGCAAAATACCAAAGAGGCCCAGCCTATGGCTGAACAGTAGAAGCCCTTATGCAATTTTTCTTATACTTCTAGTAAATTAAAAACAGTAGGATTGTTTTAAATTAGTCACAAACCAAACAAGAGACTAGCTCCATTGGGTACATTTTATTTCTTTAGTTTATCATAAAATGGTATTCTAATCACTTTTGTAAAGGTCAAAATCATTTAGTTAAGAAGAAAAATCAAATTGCAGGGCACTTTTCCTGGGTTTCAGTCATTATTATTATTACTTCATATAGTTCCATAGATGTGTTTGATGTTAGAGACTGGGGCTTTGTCTACACTACCCACCTTTTAGTGACACAGCCGTGCCGCTACTGCCGTGCCGCCTCAAGGTGCTCAATGTAGCTGCTGTTTGTCAGCGGGAGAGAGCTCTCCCTCCGACAAAAAACTTCCACCCCCAATGAGCAGCAGCAGCTTTGTCGGCAGGAGAGCACTCCTGCCGACAAAGCGCTGTTCATACCAGCGCTTTTCATCGATAAAACTTTTGTCATTCGGGGGGGGGGGGGGAGTTGAGTTACACCTGAACGACAAAAGTTTTGCTGGTAAAGTTCCAGTGTAGATAAAGCCTGGGAGAGGGCACTGTTAGCAACCACAAATAGAGCCCTTTGGAGGCCAGCACCCTGCTCAGTTAGATCACCCAAGGCATGGAGTGTGGTTAGAGTAGAAGAGAATTGCATAGCTTGATTGGGTTTGGATGGGTAGAAGGGGAAGGGATCACTTTACACCTGTAGGGAGCCTGATGAGCTAATGAGGTAGTTAGCTCATCAACTGGAGAACCCAGAGCAGAAACCAAACAGTACAACATTCTGCCCCAGGGAGCAGGTAGGGCCTCCATCCACTTGCTGCTATAGAGTGTTTGTATCTGTAGCTTAAAGAAGAAATAATAACAAACACCCTTGGTGAAGGTACTCCAATGGACTGTGTGTGCTGTTTAATTCACCCAGGGGGCTTACCAGCAGCTGAAGGGGGGACCCATTCACAGAGACAAATGAGAAAAGAAATTCATGGCTGGCATAAGCAGGTAGTAGCCTCCTTTGAAATTAATGGAGTAGAACCCACTTATTCCAGAAGTGGACTTGGCCCAAGCTCCATGCCAAGAGAAACACACAACATAGGCACGATCCTGCGAAGTGCTGAGCTCCTTCAATTTCCATTTAGTTCAGTGGGAGTTGAAGATGTTCAACTCCTCTTGGAGTCAGGCCCTAAAGTAGACAAGTGGTCATACACAAATGATGATGGGCAGGTGACAGGGGAAAAAAAACATGCTTTTGTTTTTCAATCACTGGATTAGGATCAGGGCCGCTTTCTTCTTCGGCGGCAATTCGGTGGCAGGTCCTTCCCTCCGAGAGGGACCGAGGGACCCGCCGCTGAATTGCTGCCGAAGAGCCCGACATGCCGCCCCTTCCCCTTGGCCGCCCCAAGCACCTGCTTGCTGAGCTGGTGCCTGGAGCCGGCCCTGATTAGGATTCAGGAGAACAGGGTTCAATTCACAGCTATACCACAGATTTTCCTGTATGACGTTTGGCAAACTACTTAATCTCACTGTGCCTCAAGTTCCATGTCTGTAAAATGGGAACAGTAATGCATTACTAATTTCTCATGCTCTGTCTATCTTCTCTATTTTTTATACCATAAACTCTTTGGGGCAGGGACTATCTCTGATTGTGTCTATATGCAGGAGCTAGCACAATGGGGTTCCAGTGCTCTGTATTGATGCAAATATTATATTAATAAAATGGTTATAACTTTTTTTGTTAAGTCATTACAAACTTATTTGCTCTTTAGTTGAATGTTAAGATATGGCTTAAAGTATGTTACAGCCAGGATGCTTGGAAATCTAACAAAACATAAGTTTAGCTAGTTATGTTACAAAATGTTAAAGCCAATCAAAGAAACTCCAGAAGGTTTTTGCTTCTGTCTCTCAAGGACAAGCAAACATCAGGAACACAAACTGTCACTGAGTCACCGGGCGATGCTCTGGAACTACTCCATATGGAGCCAGTCAGGACTCTGGAGTAGCATGCCTCCTCTCTCTGAGAACACTGTCACCAGGGCAAGAAGCTTACACAGCTTCGACCTTCCTGGGTCTGACCCCGGAGCATTCAGCATCCCCTTCCACACCATGCGCTTCCCGCAATGAGTCCACCCGGGCAGGGCTCCTGGGAAAGCCAGAGGGCTCCTGGGAAAGCCAACTCCACAGTCAGCAGTGACTCTCAGCCAGCATAAAATAGGAAGTTTTATCAGTCGACAAGAACAGAGCATAGAATAGAACTTATTAGCACAGAAATCACTGACTTTCAGCCACGTCCATTTTGGGGGACCCCGGGACAGACGCCCTGGACTCCCCACTCTGCAGTCCCAAAACACAGACTTCACAGCTTCCAGCGACCCGACCTCCGACCCCTCCCCGCCCATTGCTCCTCCTCCTTGCCTTTGTCTCCCTTCCCAGGCAAAGAGTCACCTGGTCGCATCCCCTTCCTGGGTCTCAGGTTACGAAGGGTATAGGGTATCGCCTACGTGTAGAGCTGGGCAGCCTCACCTGCCCAAGGACCTCAGCAAAAGTCACACACCCAATTCCCATCACCTAAGCATTCGTGCAGTACACAGGGAAACTGTGGTACACACAGTATTAGTATAGGACAGTAAGACTCACATGCAACATCACAAGGTGAATAAAACCCCACTTCGTCATACACACCAGGAAAAAATTTCTGTTTCAGAAAGAGGTTTGATTGTGAAAGGAATGTAGGATGTGTAATCAGAGCAATAAGTCTAGATAAAGTACCAACCTTCACCTGCTTACCAGAAAACCTCCTTGTGCTCTTAAACTTTAGAGGAAAACATGTGTAGTTGGAAATGTTCTAAACTTTTATTTCTTAATGTTGAAATGACAAACATCTTTGTGAAATGCAAACTTGCAAATATGTTAGCCAAATGCAAAGTTCCTACTACAGTTCCTAATGGCCCTGCTATGTAAATGATAATATGCTTTATGTACTACAGGGGTCAGCAACCCATGGCACGCGTGCCAAAGACGGCACGCGAGCCGATTTTTAATGGCACGCTGCTGCCTGCTGGGCCTCCGGCAGGCAGCAGCGTGCCACTAAAAATCCTGCCCAGCCCGGCCCGGTCGGGCCCGGGCCTCTCCGCCCTCTGGTTCCCCTCCCCCCCCCCCCCCCCGGGGGCCGGGGGGAGAAGCATAGGCGTGCGAAGGGGTAGGGCTAGGGCATGGGGGGGGCGGGGCTAGGGCACGGCTCCCTGGGTGCACACCCTAATGAAATGTGCTGCGCACGCCTATGGGCAGAAGCTTGGTCCTGCCAGCTCCCCTGCCTCTTCCCGTAGTGTGCTGGGTTCCTGCCCCTCCTCCGCCTCTCCATCCCTCCCTCCCTGCCGGCCGATCAGCTGATGGCCCTTGTGAGGGAGGGGATCGGGAAGGAGCAGAGTCAGCGTGCTCGCTGCTCCCAGCGGAGGCAGAGAAGAAGCGGGGGCAGGGCCTTGGGGAAGGGGAGGGGGGTGGAATAGGGGCATATCCCCTCCAGCTCCCTGCCCTGACCCCCCCTCACACACACCCCAGCCCTCTGCCCTGACCCCCCCTCACACACACCCAGCTCTCTGCCCTGAGCCCTGACCCCCCTCACACACACCTAGCCCTCTGCCCTGAGCTCTGCACACACCCCAGGCCCATGCCCTGAGCCCCGCACACACCCCAGGCTCCTGCCCTGAGCCCTGTACCCCTCTCACACACACCCAGCCCTCTGCTTGACTCCTTCACCCCCTCCCTCCCCCCACGACCCCAGCCCTGACTCTGGCACCCCCACACATACCTAGGCCCCCCACACCCCATGCCCTGACACCTGCACCCCCATCACATGCCCCCAGCCCTCTGCCCTGACTCTTGAACACCCCCCACATCCCCAGCCCCCCCACGCCCCATGCACCCCCCACATCCTGACTCTTGCACCCCCCACATCCCCNTACCCCAGACCGGCAGCGGGCTGAGTGGGTCTGGCAGCCGGGATTCCAGCTGGCAGAAGCCGTCTGATGGAACCCCTGAGCGGCAGTGGGCTGAGCCGCTCAGCCCACTGCTGGTCTGGGGTCCCGGCCCCGCACAGCCTGCTGCTGGTCTGGGGTTCTGGCTGCCGGACCCTTGCCAGCCGGGGTCCCGGCTGCAGGCCCCGCTCAGCCCGCTGCTGACCTAGGTGAACAGAACCCCAGACCAGCAGCGGGCTGAGCGGGCCGGTGGCGTAAGGTCAACATTTTAATTTAATTTTAAATGAAGCTTCTTAAACATTTTGAAAACCTTGTTTATTTTACAATACAACACTAGTTTAGTTATATAATATATAGACTTATAGAGAGAGACCTTCTAAAAAAGGTTAAAATGTATTACCGGCACACGAAACCTTAAATTAAAGTGAATAAATGAAGACTCGGCACACCACTTCTGAAAGGTTGCCGACCCCTGATGTACTACCATGGAATCTAATGATCATGCTAAACTAATGACAAATGTAAGAAGCTATTTACTTATATAATATTTATATTAATGGGGAATTAATTAACTCAACTCAGGAAAATAAGAAAAATCATTCTAAAAATTGTCATGCAGAATCAACAATGTAAATTAAAGCCTTTCTAAAAGCCATTTAATTTTAAGACTATTCTGAGAACTAAAAACTTTATATGAAGTAATGTTTGGACTTTTTGAAAACAGAATTTCATTTCCTCTCAAACTAATAAAATTGAAAGAATATTCAGCCCATTCTCTAAGATAAAGAGTTAAAACTAGCCTTCAAAGTTATTTGATGCTTTCTTGCTACAAGAACAAAGACAATTAAAGAAATGTTGCATATTCATTAATAAACTACATATTCATATATGAAGGTGCTCCTGAGGACAACCCATGAAGACATGGAGCCAGTGAAAGAGTGACAGCAGCCAACTTGAATCCAAAGGTGTGTTTTCCTATAATTTCTGAAAATAGGAAGGAGAGGGGTATAAAAGACTCGGAAGTGAGCCCCTCCCTCACCACCGCTCTGCTTAGACAGCAAGCACTCCACAACTCATCCTGTCCATCTCTACAAGCAACCTGCCAAGGACAAAGAAAAAAAACAGAGAATGCTAAAGAAGAAACCAACCCAAGGAAAACCTCCCTGAGACCTCAGCATGGCTTGGTGAGAGCAAGTTGATGAAGACACTGCCAACAGATTAGATTTAAACTCTTTTAACAATTTTATTTGAATATGAAAACACTGTTGTAAGTTAAATTACCAACTGTTTCTCCTGCTAATCACTGAAGGGTTAGATCATGTATTCCTGGAGAAATGACAAGAACTGAACATTGGTAATCAGAGAAATAGTGGGATTTAATTCATTTTAAAATTCATAATATTGGTTGATTGGCCTGTCTCAAGAAAGCTCATTAAATGGCTTCTTCTGAGTAAGTAATATAAATATTTTCTTCAATTTCATAAGTTTAGTTAAGATTGCATACTTTGCCCAATTCTAAACTGGCTGGTTATTTATTAATAACCAACAGGATCCACTTGCCTTTAAACAAATTATTTTGCCTGTACATAAACAGTTGAAGTATCTAATAAGATACTAAAATGAATTCACAATTATTTTGGAAACAATATACTTTGGTCTTCGCTTACCAAATGAAGAATGCACCAGAGGCAGTTCACTCTCCAAGGTGTAACCTCTGATAAAGCTCTCCACGGAGAGGGAGAGAGGGAGAGATACACAAAAGAGATTGTAACGGAAGTCACCAGTTTATCACGTGTTCTGTCATTTGTGTTGTTTTGTTTAATGTTTTATTTTCCTTTCTTTAATAATAAAACAGCCATGGTTAATAACTGATTATTTTGCTTGATTTATTTTGAGTATGGTGTCCCATAATCCTTGTAAAAGAACTTCTGTGATTAAGCAGCGGGAGCCATACGCCCTGTGTTGGCAGTTAGAGAAACAGTTAGTAAGAGCTGACCTGCCATTTCTTGTTTCTCTGAACTAAATATTTTTTAGGAATTTTAAAAATAAAATTACCTGGCATCCAATAATTTAAAATTACCCCTTTCCACTCCACAGTTGGCTGGGCCATATAGGCACTGTTGTATTCCCTGAATGTGAAGATGAGGAGGAGAGATGTTGTCAAAGCAGCACAAGAGAAAGATGATTTTAGCTGCAACTTTTTAGGTGTACTAAAGGTGTAGGAAGATGGGAAGCCAAAATGGAGAAGGTTGCACTAGGTAAAGCAAGGGATGGCCAAGGCATGAACCAGGCTTTTAGCAATAGAGACAATGGGCAGAGGGTAGGTTGTACAAAATAACGTGGACGAAAATCTGATCGGATTTGGCAAGAGTCAAATTCTCATTCAGTTTCCATATAAATGAGTAAAGTATTTATATTCAAACCTAGATTTCCACAGGATACTAGCTGGCATTTTGATTTGTACACTAGTTAACTGCAGATTATAAAATCAAAGATCAAAGCTTAAGGGAAATCCTGTCATGTTTGGAAACCTTTCATTTCCCCCTTGCTGGGAATGCAACATTTGCCCAATAAACTACTTATGATTCATTCTAGCATTGATAGTAACTGCCTTGCTCTGTCTAGACCTTCCTCTCAAATCCCCGGTGGGCAAAAGCCTTGATGCGCTGCTGCTTACTAAGAGCTTTGAAATCTTGAGTAGCTCGCTCTCTTTTCCAGTTAATTTAAATGGATTCTAGACTCCCATTCCTGGGCCCCTGGATGTTAGGAACATCATATAAATGACAATTTGACATGTCAGGAGTGGGAGAGGAACAAGCGCCTAATACTTTATGACTACACACAACTGTCATGGGAGAAGTGGGGACTCTAATAATACCTAGTTCTTATGTAGCTCTTTTCATCAGTAGATCCCCAGTTGCTTTACAAGGAGGTCAGTATCAATATCCTCATTTCACAGATGAGGAAACTGAGGCACAGAGAGGGGAAACAACTTGTCCAAGGCCACCCAACAGTCCTGTGGCAGAGCTAGGAACAGAAGACAGATTTCCCAAGTCCCAGTCCAATAGTCAATCCAGTAGGCCACGACAGCTCTCTTGAGTGCAGGGGAGATGGGGTGGTCTCTAAATAAAAAGGACCTAGTACACTTCTCTGAGCCCTTTCCAACACCTACCATTTAAAAACACAAAATAACCAGCCAGAGAGAGGTTTTCTCCCTTCCCCAAATGTGCATTTTCGCCTCCCAAAACTATACTTTCCTGAGCCCCAAAACAGGCAATGTTCTGTCCTTGACCAGTGACTGGTTTAAAGTCTGGAATCGCAGAACCATCTGGGCAGGAAAGCATCATCTTACACAACTGAAAGCTAGGAATCTCTGCTTTCCATTGGGACAGAAGGCATTTGTTTCTAGAGCTGGTAGATTGCAAGATATCAAATCTCAAAATTGCTACATGGTTATGTATGCAAAAGCTAATATATATAATTTTTAGGTTTCTAAATTTTATTGGTTATAAATTAAATAAAAACAAAAAAACTCTCTCTGTAAGGCTTGTACAGTTTGAGTCATAGGATAAAAGGAACATGGTTTTACAGGTGAAGAGATACATAAAATAAACATTAGAGGCACTAGTGTAGGAGCAGGATTTTATACCGTAATTGTACTATGAGAATTAATGTATGAGTTGATTTTATCCTGTCAGCCACCCTTTTTGAATAGCAGAAAGGAATGACAGACCAGAACAATCCTTATGACTGATTATGGTCAACCTTTTGTTTTAGGATAAGTTATAATGTCTACTGTGGTTTCCTATATGTATTACAAATTAGGCACTCTAGTTAAATATACATTTCTTTGTTTTAAGGTTTTAGTAAGTAAGAGACAGGATCTTGTATTGTGTCTATGTTAAGGAGATTAGAGGAATGTTGAGGGCCTGAAGCCCCAATGTGAATTGTTTTCGTTATAAGATTTAGCAAGGCTTAATTTACAATGTATTCTGCTGAATATAAAATACTGCTGTCTGTATACCTTTGAAGGTTTCTGTAAGAGATTGTTTGTGTGAATGAGGAATGCATGCATCAGGAAAAGATAAGGTGTGAAAGCCATCACAAATGCCCAGATGGTCAAGAAAAAGTGAGAGACTTGGAAAAACCAGGAGACAATCAGAAAACATCCATTGTATCCGATGCTAAACATGTTAGCAGCATTGACGACCTCAGAAGTGAGGCAGGCACCCCCGAAGGCGAGACAACAAATAGGAGATAACAATGGGAAGCCCGACAATAACCATCAAATGATAACAGCAGAAAACCCCAAGATTAACACCACTTAAGGACTAATGATTACAGGATGACGCTGCAAAATGCATGGACTAAAATGGGAATTTACAACTATAAAGCTGGGGTGTTTTGCCATGGAACTCTGGGTTCAGTCCTGCAAAGCCTTGGAGCATCGGATCGCGACCGACAAAGCCCAGCTCCACACTCGTGCTCAATCTAACTGGCCATTAGATTGACTCGAGCTACCACAGACTGGTAACTATAAACATCAACTGACAGGACTGTGTGTGTGTGTGTGTGTGTGTGTGTGTGTGACTGAAAAGCATATGCTAACTGTTGTATTTTCAATAAATGCGGCGTATTTGCCTTCTCCTCTATAAAAGATCCCATGTGCTTTGTATAGCATAACACTAGTTTAAAAACTCCCTAAAACACCTTAACGTATTTAGTTCTTTTTTTAACCCAGTCATATTTTGATCATCACAATAATGTTAGCCTTTTGGATCACTGCTGCACCTTGAACAGAAGTTTGCAGAGCTAACTGTTTGTAACAGCTAACTTAGAACTCATCATTGTATTTGTATAATTGGGATTATTTTTTCCAATGTGCATTACTTTGCACTTATCAGTGTTGAATTTCATCTGTCATTTTGTTGCCCAGTCATCCAGTTTTATGAGCTCCCTCTGTAAGTCCTCACAGTGTGTTTTGGACCTATTTCCCCATGTTGAAGTAGCCTCACACTTTCGTGTCAACTGTCCGAAATGGGCCATTTGGATTATCACTTCAAAAGTTTTTCTCCCCTGCTGTTAATAGCTTCTCTTAATTAATTAGCCTCTTACAGTTGGTATGGCTACTTCCAGCTTCTCATGTTCTCTGTATGTATAAATATCTTCTTACTGTATGTTCCATTCTATGCATCCGAAGAAGTGGACTGTAGCCCACAAAAGCTTATGCTCAAATAAATTTGTTAGTCTCTAAGGTGCCACAAGTACTCCTGTTCTTTTTGCTGATACAGACTAACACGGCTGCTACTCTGAAACTTGAGTAGTTTTGTATTGTTTGCAAACATTGCCACTTCACTGTTCACCCCCTTTTCCAGATCATTACTGAATATGTTAAACAGCACGGGTACTACTACAGATCCTTGGGGGACCCCGCTGTTCACCTCTCTCCATTGTGAAATTGGCCATTTATTCCTATCTTTTGTTTCCTGTCTTACAACGAGTTACTAATCCATGAGATAACCATTACAACTCACTTATGAGAAATGCTACCTGTAACTCATAAAAGCTTCTAGCCCATGTGATTATGTATTTTTATACAAAGTATCTGCACTGACAGTCTGGAGCAATGTTCACATGTTATGATTTATATTTCATAGAGGTCAGGGTGAAGTGAAAAAACAGGATTCAGCTGCTGAATAAAAACTGAATTTCTCATCTAGGGAATGAAGACCAAATGTTTTGACAACCTGCCAGAAAATGACTATGTGCTTGTCACTGATTTGTAGCTATATGACTATAGCCAAGACTCACTCTGAAATTCCAGGGTACAATTTTGCACTTGTTGAGTCTGTTCATTTTAACAGTGCTGAAAGTGAACCTTCTATCCAATAGAAACACCATCAGCTGACCAAGATTGACTTGTACCTACTGTAAAGAAAAGTCACAGCCATTTTAAACAACCTGATACCTTTGAACCTCAACTGCTTAACGTTTAAGATAAGAGGTGCGCACATCACGTAAGCCTTGTGACAGAGTGCTGGGCAACAGCAGCTGAGCCAGCACTCTGGTCACTGCGGCTTTAACTAATTACTCTAGAGCAGACCTTATTAAGAAGAGCTGTGCCTAACTGAAAGGCTGAGGAGATCTAAGAGGCTAATTAGGCCATTAGGTGATACAAGGTCTCTGAGCTTTTTGAGGGCTTGAGCAGAGGCAGGCCCAAGCAGGCCCTGCAACAAGCCCCAACACATATTTTTAAAAGAATGTATCACCCCCACTTCACCATATTTCATGAATGTCAAGATTTCCCTGCATTTTGAGCTACAAGAAGAACATGGGCTGCAGATTTTATAACATTTAATCCTGAAAATAAGGTGTTAATTGGTATTAAGAGGGAGCATTGAAACAGCAGCGGCCCAGGATGTTTAAACCTTCCTCTAATTAGCTAACTCTCAGGGATCAGGAAGATTTCTGTCAAATATCAATAGATTTCATATAGCTATAAGATTTATTCTAACACCTAAAATTGTTAAATTTCCGAGTAATAGGCATAACAGAGTGCCTGTGCATGCAGCTATCACGCAAAGAAAATAGGTCAATTTGATAATAACAGATGCATATTAGAAATAAAATTAGTAAAAATAATGGACAATAATTAAGTTATATCATCACAGATAATTAAGGGGTCCAAACTGGAACTTCCTGATGATTGTCCTTGCTTCCTTTTTTAAAAATAACCAACCAAAAAAACCCTCTTTAAAGAGGATTTAATACAGCAAGCAATGTTATCATGGATAAGAGAGCAAGGTAACTGTAACTGCACAGGTAGCTGGAGCTTATTTTAGTATCAGAGGTTTCCAAACTGTAATATATGCAATGTATATAAAATAGTAAAATGTGATTTTTTTTGTTTGACAGTGAGCTGGATCTGGTTATCCTCTACTGATGCCACATCTGAAATAATTTCTGTCTGGTTCCATAAATGTTTCCTTTACAAATACTTCCCATGCCCAGTGGGCATGCCTTAGACCTCATTCCTGCAATGAGTATGGCATAGGCACCATTTACCTCCAGCCAAGCTCTGTGTGGGCACAGGGTTCCTCTCACATGGAGCTTGTCCAGAGTCACTGTGGTCTGAAAAACGTAGACACGCAAGAACCATAGGTTCAAAAGGACGCAGCAGGCATGTTCCCCTAGCAAGCCAGGGAGGTCTGGCTTCCCAGTGCCCTCACTAGGGAACTACCTACCAGACCACACCAAATACAGGACAATAGGGACGGGATCCACAAAGAGACTCTTGACACTGAGCATTGCAATGCCTAGAAAATCACAGAAAGAAGCTTTGAGGCTTGCAATGCTAATGGTAATGGCTGGCTGATCTGTATATGGCCAGAGGACACATATGCATGCTATTACTTTTAAATCTATTAATGGCCTTAAACAACAAAGATCATAAGATTATGATGATGATACACAACTCTTCACCTCATTATCAGCCAGTCCATTTGCACTGGTATCTCCAGCACCCTGATGGGTGGATTGCCCGGGGTTCTCTTTTGAATATGACGCTTCAAATGAGAGGCTTCGGAGAAGAAGCAGAGAGGGGAGAGCTATGTTTCCAAAACGAACATTCCTAATACATGAAAAATATATGGAGAAATGCCTGGATCACATGGTGATGGCTGCTTTAAAAAAATTGGATAGCATCATAATAATATAAAATATAGAACATAACCTTAGTCCATCTGCCTGGCAGACCAGGACTTCAGTCTCCATGACTGGAAATTCAACACTTTAAACAAGCGTTAAAAGACCTTGCTTTTTAAAGATTAAAAACAATAAATGCAGAACTTTGTACAACAAAGATGTAATTTGGCTCGCCACTGTGTGTAACTAGCTCTGTACAGCAACTAAGTTGTACCAGTGCATGTGATGGGGTCTATCAAGCCTTCTCTGCCCCCTGCTGGACCCTGACTCTCCTCGTCCAAGAAATATCCACTCAGACCAGACAACTAACAAGACAGCCCTCCAGAGCAGTGGTTCTCAACCAGGGTTACGGGTACCCCTGTGGGTATGCAGGGGTCTTGCAGGGGGTACTCAACTCATCTAGATCAGTGTTTCTCAACCTGTGGGTTGCAGCCCCCAGGGGAGTCACGGGATGGGTTTAGGGGGCTTGCAAGTGCAGGGCCAGCAGTAGGGGGCGGCAAGCAGGGCAACTGCCCAGGGCCACAGGCCCCAGGGGCCCCAGCAAAGCTAAGTTACATGCTTCAGCCTTGTCGGCTGGGGCTCAGGCTTCAAACAAGGCTCACAAGTGTAAAACAGGCTCAAGTAACACACTGAAATGTAAGTACAATATTTATATTCCAATGCATTTATTTTATAATTATATGAGGAAAATGAGAAAGTAGCACTTTTTCAGTAATAGTGGCTGTGACACTTTTATATTTTATGTCTGATTTTATAAGCAAGTAGTTTTGAAGTGAGGTGAAACTTGGGGTACGCAAGACAAATCAGACTCCTGAAAGGGGTACAGTAGTCTGGAAAGGTTGAGAGGCCTAGAAGGGCCAGGAGAAAATACTGACCAATCAAGAACCAACAGAGCAGTTAAGAAGGCTTGCCTGCATTTGCTCAGGGGCAGAGCTAGGTGACACTGGGACAGAAGAGGAGCACCTCCGGGTGAGCCCTTGCCTAGCAACTAAGTGCTTGCATTTTGAAAGGTTTTTTCCCCCCTCTTTCTTTAAAGGCGCAGACAGTTGAATCCTGAGTTGCTATTTTATTACTTGATTGTTTAGAGCAGTGATGCTCAGACTGAGGCTTGTGAGCCGCAAGTGGGTCTTTAATGTGTCTCCTGTGGCTCTTTGCTGCTGTGGAGAATATACCCCCCCCCTTCCTTTGTCCCCCACGGGAAGGTTCCCCCTCCTTTCCTATCTATTCCCCCACTGACCTTGCCCTGGGTCTAAACCAGTCTCCCTCCTACTCCTCTTCACCAGCCTCTGTCAAGCAAGGCCTGCTTGGTGTTCACTCAAACCCAAGCCAGAACCACACTGCCCGGGCAGGAGGGAGGGAGTGGGGGCCGAAAGAAAGGGGAACTGGAACATTTGCAAGAATATTTGGCAGCACTCCAGCCTAAACTGTCTGCATAACTTCTGCTTTTGTAACAAGCTTTTGTTTTAAGTGTCAAGCCATATAGTCTATCTGTAATCAATGTTGTATACTGATATATGGGTAATAAGCATCTCTCAATAACCTGTAACAATTAGCATAGCAATAGGCCTAGTGATTATATCAAGGGGTGGGCACAACATCCCTCCCTTGCTCCACTATGTAACTCCTGTTCTCAATACCCTATTAATGCTTATAAATTAGAAGAGATATATTAACATCAAAACTGTCATTCAGGCTGTAACCCATATTGAAATGTACCCTTGATCTTGTGAAACCGGAATGTGTGCTCATGTTTTTGCCTTGGCATAAGCAATAACCACTGTCTGCCCTTTTGTGAACCCTTGCTTGCCCAAACCAGGAAATCACCCCCCTCCTCTAAATGCTTGGCAGTGACACATGTGCGGTTGCGGTTTAAGACTATAAATTTGTACAAGACCGTTAATCGGGGCTGGCAGGTTTCGACCTGCTGCCCCAACGCGTTGGTGATCGGGGGCTGCTGATTTCGGTCGGCTGCCCCAGCGCGTTGGTGTGTTTGTGTGAGCTCAATAAACGGACCTCAGGCTTGAGACTATAATTTAAATTTTCTGCCTAGGAGTGGTTTGTCCCTGACAGGTCAAATGACTGCCTAGGGGGTCGTTTCCGCGACAGATTGGGGGCTCGTCCGGGATCACACGCTGTCCCGCCGGACAGGAGGACCGTGGACCACTTCCACACCGACCCCAGGCGCCAGGTAAGAGACCATTGTCTCTAATTGGGTTTCGGTGGGGAGTTGCCCGTAGGCTCCGGGTTCGGCTGAGGACACGCTGTGATCTGAACTCATAACGGCACTTGTTTGCTGCAGTTCTCCTGCCTGAGGTTTGTTCGTCTTCTATGTAAGTATGTCTGTCCAACTTCTTGGATGTATTGTTAATCTTGTTTTATTTGGCTGTTCTGTGGTCAGTGTTTGTTTGTCAGTAAAGTAAGTGTTTTAGGTCCCCGGGGTGGGTTCCCCCGGGGGTAGTGGTCACCACTGGTCCATTGGTGGAACCCTGAGTAAAAAGTTTGGCGTGGAAAGGTGATTGGACAAATTTCAAGGTGGCCACAAACCCCGCCAAGATTGGCTCAGCTTTTGTGTGCTGAGGCCCCAGCCGGGTGTTGGGGTGGTCTTGCTCCGTTGAGGGAAGAAATATCCCTCGACCTGGGAGGTAGGAATACCAGCGTTGGGGCTGGGTTCCACGGAGTAGTGTAAAACCCCTGAGGTGGCTCGGGAAAGGGCCGAGGTTCTCCCGGGTGGGGAGAGTGGATTTAGGGGGCGTGCCAGCGAGAGTGTGAGTGTGGGTTACAGTGTGTGTTCCTTCCCTTGCTTTCCCTCCAGGAACCTTGAGTTCCCTTGGACCCAGGGGCCCCTGCTACGTACTCCTTGGCAGTTGGATTTCTATCCCGTGCTTTAAGAGACGGGCTGCTGGGGAAGGGTTGTGCGGGGACCTAGCCTTTCCTAAAGTCTCTGGTATGTTTGAACCCCCGATGAGTGACACGTGACCGAGTTTTACCTTCCCCCCAGTAGGGTTTGTCCTGGTCCTGGACTCTTTCTGCCCAGCTGTGGTCAGGGTCGAGGTCAGGCGCCCGGCTGTTTTGTCCGGCTAGAAGCCTGGCACTTTAGGCTTTCCCCCCCACCCGGAGGGAGGGGGGAGACCCGGAATCCGCCCGACGTACCGGAGGCATTTGAGTAAGCACTCAGTAGTCCTGAGTGGTTTTCCTACCCCGTTCTCTCGAAGGCGGGCTGGTGCTCATCGCCAGAAGGGGGTTGTGCGGCGACCACTGTTCTTACCTACCCCGTGGTGTGTGACTGTTGTTGTCTTCTTTCCCTTTGGGTATGTGTGGTATGAAAGAAGGGCACGCCATTAGTGATTTATTGTTTGTTCTGTTTGTTGTATTTAAAGTCACCTTAAAAATCATAGTAATTAAAACTGCTGTGTTAACTAAGTTTATAATTGTGGTGTAAAGTGTAGTAATTAAACGTTCTGCCAAGTGGCTGACAGGTGCGGCTAGCCACTCAGACCATGCAAAATGGGGTTGGAAGAATCTAAGTTAACTCCCACCCAGGGAAAGGGTATTCTGGCTGCTTATGTGTATGCAAGCTATGGACCCCTCTCCTGTACATTTTTAAATAAATGGAATTGGTATACTAAAGTTTTGCACCGGAAAGGGGCCCTGTTAACATATAAGGTCAGGCAAGGCCAGTTAAATGTTGGTATAAAAATACAGAAAAATGGTACAATACAATTAAAAGAAATAAAAAGGAAATTGGCAAGTGTTTTAACTTCAACTAAACCTGTAAAATTATTAAGTATCAAAAGCCCTTATATGTATCTCTCAAACAATGCCTCCCCATATTAAGAAAATGTTCCCCTTGTATCATTTCCCAGGCATTGGCGTTGTGGGTCAGGATACCTTGGTGCCTGTGCATGCACCTTGGTCTCCCACAAAATTGTATAACTTGTTGTATCCCAAATGAAGTGTATCTAAATGTAACGAATCTTGCTCACTGTAAGGGTCCTGGCAGTTTTGCAAAGAAACCCCTCCGAAGGAGGAGACCGACCCCAGCCCTTCCTCGTTGCAACAGGAACTGCTGGCTAAGGTCCCCCCTCCCTTCATTGTGGGCTGATCATGCCGACCCGGTTGGGTACATAGGGTCTGCCCAACCAGCTGAAATTTGCTCAAGTCCAGCATAATGCTGTAGTATCCTCTTTCAAACTAAACCAAGAAAGAAGTTAAACCAGTAACCTACCGTGGGGGCGATGGGTTTTGGCTAGATCAGGAAAAAATCATCTCCTTGGTTTGGCTGAGGGTCATTAATCCTATGGTCAGTAAGTGTAGCTTCTTCGTTTTGCTGTGTTGCAAATGCTGTTGTTTTTCCTATATTTTCCATTGTCCCTAGCCCTGCTGCTATCCTTTCTTGTAATCCACCGGTATTGAGGGGTTGTTGCCGCCTCAAGGAAAAAAAAATTGTACTAAGTAAGGGAAAGAAAAAGGATCGGGCCCAGACAAACGGGCAACCACAGTTTGAGGAAGTTAAAAAAAAAGAGAAGGGGGGTGAAGGGTGACCAGAGGTACCGGTGGTTGCTAGGGAAGGAACTGGGCAGTGGCTACGGAGGTTGGTTTTTTACTTTCTTTTTCGGTAACTGTAAAGTTAACCCTTTGTTTGTGGGTTGCTAAACAATCTTTGTTTGGGTAAAAGTCAAAAGAAATGTCAAAAGCCAAAAAGTACTTCTATCAGGGTGCCCAATGTGGCTATTGGCACCCCACTGGTCCTAGCTCAAATATGTGTGGAGGAACCTAATACATTTGTTAGTGTTTTGTCAGGCACTGGCAGGATGTGCTGGATCTTTTTCCATATCGCAGCCCTGCCACTCGCTAAAGCCAAAGGACTAAGTCTACGGGACGGTCCATCAGCAGGAAACCACCCTGGTCCCGTGCTAAAAAGCCCTTGTTGGGTCCTGTTAAGCGGTGTTAATAACCAACAGGACATGACAGGGGGTACCAAGGAAGAGGCTTCAACACCGCTGTAAAGTGCTAAGGATTGGCTGCCTGCCCATGGTTCCCACTGCAATGACTCTTCAACTGATAATCACTCTATCTTTCCTTCTAATGTTGTTACTCCTCCTGGACAGCAGGAGTAAGAAACAAGGTAAAGAGCCGAAAACCTCTCCTTTGTCTGCCAACAAACCTATAGTGCCTTTAAATCCTGCTAAAAGAACAACCTCTCCACCTGAGGACATAATAATGCCTCCAACTAAAAGCAAGGTGATTGTGCTAGTAACCCCTCCCTTGCTGCCTCATTGCCAAACAGCTGAGTGAACTAAGACTACGTAATCTCGAAAAATAGCTTGCGGAGGCTAGCCAAAACTACCTGAAAATAAGACTTTTGTGTTCCTTGGCCTCTCCTCCTTAACAAACTTGGGGTGGAGGGGAAAAGTAATGTTTTCTAAATTTTAGCCAATTAGTGGCCTCTAGTTTAGTTTGTACCAAATTGTGATCCCAGTTAACTCAGGTTCAGGCTAAAATTGGTAAATTGCATGTTGTTTCTGCCCTTAGTTCCATGTTGTTTCTGCCCTTAATTTAATAACCCAAAAGTTGTTAATAAAAATTGGTATCAGTGTAAGGGTATTAGTGCTGGGAAGGCACGGTGGTAGAACTTGACATGTCTAAAGAAAAATAATTTCGGATTTATCTGGGTTTAAGCCCCACTGAAAGTTGAGCATCTAGGTGCTAAGGACAAGCACACTTCTGTAAGCTGTTTTCGGGTAAACCTGAAGCTTTGGGACAGGTAATTCGGACCCTGGGTCTGTGGTGAAGCAGATGGGTGTGTCTAGCTTCAGCAGAACAGGGTGCTGAAGTCACTAAGCTGGCAGGGAAAACAGAAACAGGGGTAGTCTTTGCACATCGGGTGACAGCTCCCAGGGGGTTTCAAAATCCAACCCGTCACAAGTACCTAACAGTCCCTCAGCGCCCCAGAACCCCATTATAGTGATGCCTCAATGGCATCAGATGGGGGAGATTGTGGAGAATATACCCCCCCCCTTCCTTTGTCCCCCACGGGAAGGTTCCCCCTCCTTTCCTATCTATTCCCCCACTGACCTTGCCCTGGGTCTAAACCAGTCTCCCTCCTACTCCTCTTCACCAGCCTCTGTCAAGCAAGGCCTGCTTGGTGTTCACTCAAACCCAAGCCAGAACCACACTGCCCGGGCAGGAGGGAGGGAGTGGGGGCCGAAAGAAAGGGGAACTGGAACATTTGCAAGAATATTTGGCAGCACTCCAGCCTAAACTGTCTGCATAACTTCTGCTTTTGTAACAAGCTTTTGTTTTAAGTGTCAAGCCATATAGTCTATCTGTAATCAATGTTGTATACTGATATATGGGTAATAAGCATCTCTCAATAACCTGTAACAATTAGCATAGCAATAGGCCTAGTGATTATATCAAGGGGTGGGCACAACATCCCTCCCTTGCTCCACTATGTAACTCCTGTTCTCAATACCCTATTAATGCTTATAAATTAGAAGAGATATATTAACATCAAAACTGTCATTCAGGCTGTAACCCATATTGAAATGTACCCTTGATCTTGTGAAACCGGAATGTGTGCTCATGTTTTTGCCTTGGCATAAGCAATAACCACTGTCTGCCCTTTTGTGAACCCTTGCTTGCCCAAACCAGGAAATCACCCCCCTCCTCTAAATGCTTGGCAGTGACACATGTGCGGTTGCGGTTTAAGACTATAAATTTGTACAAGACCGTTAATCGGGGCTGGCAGGTTTCGACCTGCTGCCCCAACGCGTTGGTGATCGGGGGCTGCTGATTTCGGTCGGCTGCCCCAGCGCGTTGGTGTGTTTGTGTGAGCTCAATAAACGGACCTCAGGCTTGAGACTATAATTTAAATTTTCTGCCTAGGAGTGGTTTGTCCCTGACAGGTCAAATGACTGCCTAGGGGGTCGTTTCCGCGACAGTGCACATGATATTAAAACACTCTGTGATTTAATTATTAACCAATATAAGTTATTAACCAATCTGAATGATTTTACTATGTTGTTAACCAAGCGTAGTTGATAAAATAATATTTGGTCAGTCATTTTGCTGTGTGTTTATATATAGATCAGGGGTAGGCAACCTATGGCACGTGTGCCGAAGGCGGCACATGAGCTGATTTTCAGTGGCACTCACACTGCCCGGGTCCTGGCCACCGGTCCGGGGGGCTCTGCATTTTAATTTAATTTTAAATGAAGCTTCTTAAACATTTTAAAAACCTTATTTACTTTACATACAACAATAGTTTAGTTATATATTATAGACTTATAGAAAGAGACCTTCTAAAAACACTAAAATGTATTACTGGCTCGAGAAACCTTAAATTAGAGTGAATAAATGAAGACTCGGCACACCACTTCTGAAAGGTTGCCAACCCCTGAGATAGATAGATAGATAGATAGATAGATAGATAGATAGATAGATAGATAGATATACGCTAAATATTTCCCATCATACTGTTTAAATATGAATATATAGTAAATGACACACTGAAATCACACTACTGTGGCTCTTTTACGTAATGTTGATCACTAATTTGGCTCCTGAACCACTGAGGTCTGAGTATCACTGGTTTAGAGACTGACACTAAGCAGGGGTCCAAACCTTGCAGACTAGGGTCTCCCTGCAGTACCATGTGTGGCCTTGAAGGGGGCTCTACAGAGCAGCAGGGCCTCTCACAGTGCATTAGAAGAAAATGACATAGATGGAAAATGCAGGGTAGATTGCTTTGCTCTAAAGCTGGATAGTTGAAGAATAATAGAAATAAAAATGTATTGATTTTGCCATCTTTTCCCTGCCCACACACACACCTACTCACAAACTTTACTTTATTCTGACTCAGTAAGAAGCAGTTAACTGTTATAGATATTACTCTCATGCTTTTTTCAGCTGCTTGAGACGTGTTGAACATTATGGGTGAAATTCAATCCTGTGCAAAGCTCCAGCACAACCTATGGCCCACTTAATCCCTCAGGAAAGGGTTCAGGTGTGACTTAAGTAGTGCCTAGGCCTCTGCACAGGGGGGAATTTCACCCTCTTTAGGGTTGCCAACCCTCGCAGTTTCGCTGGGAGTCGCCTGGAATCGGGCTCTACTCCCTGAGGCTACTGAAGCCAAATGGGGAGACTTTAGGCCGCTAAAAATCCAGCGGTGCAGCAGGGCTAAGGCACGCTAAGGCGCATTGCCCCTGCCCCAAGTGCCGACTCCACAGCTTCCACTGGCTGGGAACTGCGGCCAATGGGAGCTGCGGGGGCGGTGTCTGCAGGCAGGGATAGCGTGCGGAGCCCCCTGGTCCCACCCAGGGGCCACAGGGACGTGCCGACTGCTTCTGGGAATGGCGCGGGGCCAGGGCAGGCAGGGAGCCTGTCATAGCCCTGCTGCACTGCCAACCAGGAGCTGACTGAGGTAAGTGCCACCCAGCCGGAGCCCGTAAACCAAACCCCCTCCGGCCCCAGCCCTGAGCCCCCTCCCACACCCAAACTCCCTCCCAGAGTCTGCATCCAGCACCCCCTCCTAAAGATTGTCAGAATTGTACAAGAGTGGGGATGGCGCATCAGACAGTGGTGATGACATCATGACTCTCTCCTAGAGTCCGAGAGCATGTCAGGTTCAGGCTGTCGGGGTAGGAAAGCAACAGTGGACAATACCAACCTCCAAGCATGCAACAATGCTAACAGGGAAATGTCCCATGTGATTTCAGCTGGATAGTGAGGCCTTTTGCAATGTGATTCCTAAGAGTGAATTGCACTTGAACACACTCATTACAAAGAGCAGGCACAATCTAATGATGTACAATGAGAACATAATGCAGCCCATAGGAAAATGTGACTTTTTACTGACTAACCTGAATAACAACAGATGGAGCCAACTGAAGTTGGTGGTGGTGGATGGTAAGCACCATAGACCTCTCTTGGGGAATACAGTGATACAAGCCTGGGATGTGATCAAAGTGCAGTATCAGTAGGGTGACCATATTTCACAAAGGGAAAATGGGACACTGCACGGGGCTGGTCCAAGCCACTTGCCCAAGCCCCCCTTTCCACCCCCTGTGCGATGGTAAGGTCTCTGGAACCCTGCCTGCCCCCTGCACGAGCGCAGACTCCCCCCTACAAGCGGCTGGCATCGTGGCTGGCCCACCTGCACGTTCCACCACACCACACCACACTTTTTTGACAAAAGTGGGCATTTGTCCCGTTTGCTCTTGATCAGTTGGCAAGAGCAAATGGGACAAATGCCCACTTTTGTCAAAAAAGTTGGGACGTCCGGGACACAGCTTAAAAAAGGGACTGTCCCAGCCGAAACAGGACGTATGGTCACCCTAAGAATCAGAATTGTATAGCTGCAGTGCAAGAAGCAAAATGGACAATGGAAACAATTTTAAAAGCATATGAGGATGCCACAGGCGACAGATGCCTCGAAGGAAAGCTGAGGGTGGAAGTAGATTTCACGGCGAAACCTGTGCGCTTACCATGAAGAAAAATTCCAGTGGCACTAAATAATCCAGTTTGCAAGGAACTCAAAAGTCTGCAGAGCAGGGGTATCAATCATAGCACCTGCAGAGGCCAGTGCAGCCTAGGTAAGCAGCATGTTGAAGTAAAGAAGCCAACAGGCACTTTACACATGTGCATAGACCCAAAGCCACTGATGCGGGCATTGAACAGCTGCCACTATCAACTGCCCACAACTGATGACATCTTGCCTGAACTTTTCAAAGCCAGAGTCTTTACGGTCTGTGATGTGAGGAATGGGTTTGGGCACGTAAGCCTAGATAAAGAGTCCAGCGTGCTGACAACCTTTGAACACCATTTGTTCGCTACAGACGGCTGCACATACTGATGGGCATAAGCCCAGCACCAGAGGTGTTCCAGAGAAGACTCACCCAAATACTGGAAGGACTGCCTGGGGTGAAAATAATGGCAGATGATATTCTCACTCTAGGTGAAGGGAGCAATGATACCGAAGCTGAATGAGACTATGACAGAAAACTGAAAGCTCTGCCACAGCAATGCAGGGACAATAACCCAAAACTCAGCCTGGAAAAAATTGTGATTCAAACAGTGTGAGGTGACACACATTGGATATCTGCTCACAGCACATCCCAACAAGATCAAGACAATCAAAGACATGCCAGTTCCAGTGGATGTGAAAGGGGGACAGCACTCTGGAATGAAACATTTTCCATCCCAATTCTGTCCACACCTGGCTGCACTAGTGAAACCCATACGTCAGTTCACAAGGCAGGACGTGGTGTGGGTCTGGGCACATCCCCAACAGCGAGCATTTGACATCAAATTATAACGATTGCCCCTGTCCTGAAGTACTACCAGCCAGGAGAGCCACTGACACGCCAGTGTGATGCGTCGGTGAAAGCACTGGGTGTAGCTCTTTTGCAGGAGCAGCCAGTTGTTTATGCTATAAGAATCCTCTCAGAGACTGAATGGGGTATGTCCAAACATGAAAAGAGCTTCTGGCTATAGTATTTGGAGTGGACCGATTCCATCAGTACACCTATGGCCACCCAGTAATAGTGCAATCAGACCACAAACCCCTAGAGACAATCACGGCAAAGCCCCTTCTTAGTCTTCCAAAGAGATTGCAGCACATGTTGATGCATCTCCAGTGCTACCAGGTGGAGATCAGATCCAATCCAGGATGATTACTGGTGTTAGCTGACACTGTGAGCAAGGCATATGTACCCAGTATCAGCAAGTTGGGGGAAGGGAATCAGGACATTGAATCCATTAACATGTCACACTATCTCCCGGTTTCAAGAGCAAAGCCGGTAGAACTCAAAGAGGCCACAGAAAAGGGCATCCCACTACAGGCAGTTGAGAGCAATACTAGCTATGTGGCCAGAAGACAAGAGCCAACTACCAGTAGGAGCAAAGCCATATTTTTCAAATCAAAGATTAGATGAGTGTGTAGGATGGAATCATATTTTGAGGACAGAGAGATGTTGTCCCCACCTCATTACATAAGGATGTCATGCAAAAATATGTGCTGCAGACTTGGGCATAGACAGCTGACTTAGATGGGCTCCAGTGCGTGTTTACTGATCAGGAATGAATACACAGCTCTGCTCCTTGATAGAAGGGTGTGACACCAGCCAGTCATGTGATTACCGCCAGCAGTTAGAGACTCTGTTACCACATGAGCTGTCCACCTGACTGTGGGAAAAGGTGAGAGCGGACTTATTTACCTTCAAGGAAAAGAAGTATTTAATTACAGTGAATGACTACTCAAATTTCTGGGAGGTTGGTGCCCTGTCTGATACAAAAAGCAAGTCAGTGATTGGAAAATTGAAGGCACATTTTGTGAGATATGGCATTCCGGACACTGTATTCACCAACAACAGACTCCAATTTGCCTCAGAAAAATTAAAGTAATTTGCTTGCAAATGGGAGTTTGACAACCATATCTCCTCCCCAGTATACCCACAGAGTAATGGTAAGGTGGAATCAGTTGTGTAAATAGCTAAGAGACTGTTACACAATGCTGTTTCTTCTGGTTCAGATTCTTTGTTAGCATTCTGGCACCAAGGAATACCCCATTACAGGGATTCCAAAACAGTCTGGTGCAGGCACTGTTGGGACAAAGGGCCAACCCTGCTACCAACGAGGGGAGACCTGTTGCAGAACAGATGGATGGGGACACTGATGAGAGGAGATGGCCAACAACCAGAGAAAGCAGGTGTTGTTAGTGCTGTGGAGTGTTGCTGATGCTACAGCATTGTTACTGCTGCTAGTGTTGCTGTTCTTGGAGCTCCAGTGTTAGCTGCACTCGGGTTCACAGCCTTTGGGTCACACTGTTAGTTATACCTAGGGCTCCAGCAAGGCCTACAGCAGGTACTAGAATACGACAGGTCAGCCCTGGAGTCAGGCACTCCTGTGAGGTTTCAGCCTTTAGAGAGACACCAGAAAGAGTGGACTAAAGGAGTGGTGAGGGGTGCAGTGGCACCCAGGTCATTTGAGGTGACTGCAAGAGGGATAAGTGATCCAAAGGAGCAGAAGACACTTCTGAGCCAGCGGACACAACATTGAGAGAGAGCCAACAGAGAGACAACCATCCAGAAACCAACCCCACAGGGAGGGAGAAGACTCCACAGAGAGATAGTTTGCTGGCCTCTGAGTCTGGAGACAGGAAGACACACATAGGCCACTTCTGGTGTGGTCATGGTTGAGGAGACCAAACTATCTCAAAGATTATGTAACCAAACCAGCTGAGTCTGTGGTAAAGATGAGACTCCAACTCAGCTGTGTGCTAGCAACCTCTGGCTGAAGGGACATGAGGTGGGAGTCTGAGCATCAATTATTTATTTCTAATGTTTATATTTAAGATGTTTGTAAAGCAGGCAAGATGTATCATGATCAGTGAAACTGGAGTGAGATGGGCCCATGTTCCCTGGAGGACCTATTATTGATGGGTAACCAGAAAAACAGGAAATGTGGAGACTTGGGAGTTAGGCTGGAAGCAACTCAGCCACTTGGACAGAGCAGTCTACCAGGTTTAGTAAAGTTCCACTTGCTCAACTTTAACCTGCACACAGCTTCATTCCGTGTGAATGAAACAGCTAGCATAGATTCATAGATTTTAAGGCCAGAAGGGACCATTATGATCATCTAGTCTGACCTCCTGCATAACCCAGGTCATGGAATCTTATCCAGTAATTCCTGCATCATGCCCATCTTAATGAAAATAACACCTCATTCAGTTTATTTTTTTATCCACCAAACATCACTTGTAACATATGCAGTGTATTGAAAATTGTGTTAAAATTGTGATCCTGTCGCTTTAAATTACGTGGCATTTTCTTGCTTCCGCTTGCATGTAGTAGGCTCTGTAGAGAAGCATATGATCAGGGTCAGTTTGCAGATAGTCAGCTTAGAGTGAGGTGGGATGAGTTGTGCCTCTGTTTTAGGAGAAGCCTGCTTTGTCTCTCTCTGTTATTGTGTTCTTGTGTGTTAGGATTCTGAATTCTATTGCAAGCTTCCAGCAAGAGGATTTTCTGATTTTATCTAATTTCTCTGTTTGTATGCCATGAAACATAGCCCTTCACAGTACTTTTGAGGATCCGGGCCTTAGTGTCTTCCATATTAAATCAATAACAATAGTGAAGTCCTGAGCAGTTATCATGGAATCTCTGGCACTTCTATTTTACAGGGTCAAAACTCTAGTTGGGGGTAGGGTTTTGGGTTTTTGACATTTATTTTATTAATTCATTTCCTTTTTACATCACTGCTTAATCCATCCTCTGCATTAGTTGCTTGACTTTGTGGGGTGAACAGAGGGAGAGATAGCCAATAAATGTTTATCCACATAGGAAACTGCAAAGGTCAGAAGAATGCGCTATCCTAAAAGAGGTGAATGGAAAAGGCAAACTCCTTAAAGTCACCTGAAATAATTTTCCTGCTATAATTTGAAGTGGTGCTGGGTAGTGAATATTTTTTTGCATTTCGCATGCTGATTTTTTAAACTTATTCTTCTATGGTATAGGAGGAAAGACTAAACATGTTTTTTATATACTGAATCAGCAGAACAACGCTAGGAGAGCAAAATGTAAGTATTTATGGTAACTATCAGCTGGGGCCAAATTATAAGACTGCACAGGTATTTCTGAATCATGTCTGTTTCTGTGGCAGAATACAGGGGCACCTCAGCAAGATACTTCACAGTGGAAATAATGAATTTTTTACAAGCCTTATGTAGATAAAAAAATGTTAATGAACAAATTAGTGTAAATTCTGTGTAATCCCGAAGAAAAAAGGCTAAAATTAGGCCCTGTGAAATAATTTACTACCAAACTTCTGACTCAGAGAGAAACTGCATTATACCACTGCTTCCCTATAGGGAAAAAGGGGTCAAGCAAACAGAGCTTTGCAGCCTTGCATAACCTGAGAAAAATCATAAAAACGCACTTCCTTTTTTGAGTTACACAGCAGCTGACTAGGAACTCTAACATATTTCTTCTACTCAGTTTCAAAAAATTAAGGAATGGATCAGTAGCATGTTGCCTGTACATTTTCCATAATATCCCAGGCTCTCTACTATTTAAGTGTGTGTGTGTGCATTTTCCTTTTCTCCTGTTTTATGTGCTTTTGTTATATTATGCAGGAAATGAGGTAGCTTCATTTGTTTCTTGGCTAACTTTCCTCTCCAGACGACTCTGCAGGTAGTATGCAGGAGAAGGAGAAATCTTGTTCTAGGTACTGTTCTTCTTGGATGGGGAAATTGTGGCAGAGAGGTTAAGTGATTAGCTGAAGCCCCCAAAGGAAGCTTGTATCACAGATGGGATTAGAACTCAGGAATGCCTAGGCCCCTGTTCTTAGACCCCACAGTGGTAACTGCTGCGGTGGTTATTCATGGGGTTCATTGCTGACAATGGATCTAAGTGGAAGAAATTTTAGTTTTGATGCAAAAGAATTAAAATGTTAAGTAGCTGGGGAATAAGTCCTGTAGCATTAAGTGGTGTTGTGCATGCCCAGTATTAAATAACAGTTAATATCTTGGATTTTCATGGATGAACATGCTACTCAGTAATGTAATTGTCTCTAAGGTTAAAACAGGTTTTCATGAGACGACTGTATTTCCTGTTATCTCTTGAAGTGTTTGTCTCTGAGTTGTCCTCGGTTCACCCATAGATTTAATTTGGGTTTTCAGATGATCTTCATTTGACCTTGTCTGGCCTTCCTTTTGTTACAATTTGCAGATAGTTAAATGAGCTAAAATAAGAATTGAACTAATGGATAATAAAGAGGTTTATGCTGTGCTTAGGGATTGAGCTCCCTATTAAGTCTCTATTGTTGATGAAAGATGTTCTCTATATTCTTGTATATGATACAATACCTATGTCATTGTATGCCTATACTGAATGTTATTGGCTTGTTCTCAGTTGCACTTAGTTAGAATCAAACTGTCTGCAACGTCTCAAAGATAGATGGTAGGGGGAAATATTCCTTGTTCCTTATTTTTACTGTTTTCTTTAAGGAACTTGGGATCCAGCTGTGTCTGTGTCAGACACTGAAAGAAGCTTCTCCAGATGCATTGTTGCATAGTCTGGTGAGAAGTGGAATCTTGGATGCTCCAAATGGGGTCCATTCCTCCAAACACTTTGGGCTGGATTCACAAAGAAACATAGGCATGGTGACATTCAGCATCACCATGCCTAACTCTTGGGTGCCTAGAACATCACTGGGATTCACAAAGTCTGAGTTCATCGCCTAGGCTCACTGTACAATGAATGGAGAGAGATAGACACCTTCAGCCATGTCTACATCACCGGTGCACAGCTTCAGTTCTGCAGCTGTGCCGCTGTAGTGTAGACGCTTCCCACATCTACGGAAAGCTTTTCTTCCATCAATGTAGTTAATCTACCTCTCCAAGAGGTGGTAGCTAGGTTGATAGAATCCTTTCATCTACCTACCTGGTCTACACTGGGAGTTAGGTCGATTTAAATATGTTGCCCAGGGTGTGAAATTTTGTGCAGCCGTAATCAATGTAGCTAGGTCGATCTAATTTTTAGGTGTAGACCAGGCCATCGAATGGATTCACAAAAATCAGCATTGTAGGAAGCACTTCACTGAGGTAGCCAATGAGAGGTGCCAAGCTGAGCGGTGTGTGCTAAGCCCCGCCCTTCTCTCAGATATAGATGCCTAAGTCTGGGCTGCAGGAAGGCACCTCCCTCTGCTTGGGATTCTCAGCTGAAAGCCCTCTCTTGGCAGTGGAGGAGGCAGAGGCGCTCCCTCAGATCTCTTAGCCCAGTCTAGCAGTTATCACAACATTTTTTTTTGGTGGCCTCAGAGAGCAACCACCAACTCTTGCTAGTGGCCACTCTGACAATTTTTCTGCCACTCTGGGGGCCCGCCGTCCCTGGGAAGGTGGGTCGGGAATTCACCGGCTGCCTGTGGAGTCCCAGGTTCCTCTGGCGCTGTGCACACCAGCTCCAAGTGTTGTCCAGAGGTGGAGGCTGACTGGTGCAGGGCACTGATCCCTGCTGGCAGTGCCAGCAAACACCAAGGTGGCGATTAACAGGATTAACAGCTAGGTGCTGCAGGGAGAGGCCAATGATTTGACACACACACCCAATCTCTGCCCAGAACACTGTCGTGGGTGCAAAAAAATCTGCTAGTGGCCGCACTTGAGAAACACTACTCACCTGGAATTTGGGAAACCCTGGTTCAAGTCCCCCTTCTGCCTGATGAGGCAAAAGGATTTGAACAGGGATCTACCACTTCCCAGAAGAATGCTCTAACCACATGGCTATGGGATAGTCAGATGGGGGTGGGGCCTCAGTCTTTTCTGTTGAAGGTGTTCCAAAAGTGAACAAATAATGAAAGAATCATTGGGCAAGACAGAGAAAGAGTTTGTAGCCTGGTAATTAGAGCACTCACCAGGGAGAGGGGAGACTCAGGATCCAGTCACCCTGCTCCAAAGACTTTTAAAATTATATATTCAATGTGGGAACAGCTTCCACAGGAGAGACTGAGGGAACCCCACATCAGAATATCCCATAGCTGAATGGTTAGGGCACTCCCCTGAGAGTGGCAGATCCCAGTTCAATTCCCTTCTCATTGGGGTGAGGAGTGACTTGCCCCAGGGGTCTCCCGCATCCCAAGTGAGTACCCTAAACCCTAAAAGTTACGAGAGAGCTTCTCCTCCACCCCACACCATTTAGTGTAAACTCAGCTATAGGGACCCAGTCTGAAAGGCAAACTCTGAGCATGCTTACCAGATTGGGTCCACAAGTGAGTTAGGCTGGGGAATGCCCACCTTTCCCCCATTCATGATCGCTCCAGGGCTTAGGCATCTGGATGCCTGGTGTGGGGCCGCAGCAGGCAGGCCCAGTGGCAGAAACAAAGGTGCCTGGGCTCTGTGACTCCCAGTTGGACCTGATTCTGGGATTTAGATGCCTAAAGTGGCAGTTAGGTGCCTAAATCCTTTTGTGAATCTAACCCTGGCTACAAAGCAAAGTTCTCATTGTAGTAAGCACCACCCACAGCAGTAAATGTTTGCAGGACTGGGCAATTGTATGTGCAGAGTGTTTATCAGACTATCATCTGAAATTTAGATTATAAAGCAACAAATAATACTGCTGTGTTTTATTTTCACATCCTCCCCTAATAAATTAACAGAAGAGTTGTAATATATCTAACGTAAAAGCATATTTGTAGAACCCTGCAAATATCCGCAAACCATTTTTTTGGATCAGATGCGGACACAAATTTTGTATCTGCACAGGGCTCTACATATTTGTTTAGCATGTAGCTCTTCCATAAGCATTTTAAAGGGCAATTCGATTAGTTCAGTGTTATTCCAGATTATCTCTTGCTATAAGCAAATGAAATATATAAGCAGATTTTCAGAAAGAGAAAAATGATTTTTCCTGCAATGAATGGATTAAAGAAGATAAGACAAAAGTCTGTCTAAGTGATTGGCTGTAATCTTGATGACAAGCTTGGAAAAATATAGGTCAGTATATTTAAGGAAAAATACTTTAAAAAAAACAGTTTTAAGACATTAATGTGTTTAAAAAACACACCAAAAATTCTGTATAAAACTGGTTGTGGTTTGACATATTTTTAATGTTTCTTACAGCTTAGAAGCACACAAAACACCCTCTGAGTTAGAGCCAGATTTTGCCACCCTTACTCACTCTGAGTAGTGCCTTCCTCTGTGGGTAATCCTCTTAAAATTAATGGAACTACTCACAGAGTAAGGTTGTACTAAGTGTGAGCAAGGGAGGCAAAATCTGTTTCTCAGTTGCTGCCAATATATTAAGTTGAAAACCAAATAAAGAATCAGAGTTTAATAACTTTACACTGAATAGCACTTTACCTCACAAGTAATCTCATTGACTTTAGTGGAGTACGGTCAATTAAGAGTATTGGAATCTGGACACAACTTTCATTCCGTTTATCGTCCTATTTAACATAGCCCCTCTTTAAACTAATACATTTGTCCTGCTCTACTCAAAGTGATTATTTCTATGTATTTTTGCCCTTCTATAAGAGCCATTGTTTTCTGGTCATTCCCTCACTGGAGGGCTGCTTTTACAAATGACGGGTCCAGTACTGTATATCTAGTTTGCTACTCCTAATGACTTTGGGCCTCACACTGATAACAGTGACTGAGCTTCAATCTAGACAGCTACGTAGAAGATCATTAACATGAAAGTTCCTTGAAAGCTACACTTCCAAAGCAACTTAAGCAGCAGTGGCTCCTACTGCTGGTGATTTTTCACAAAAAAACCGAATGTACATCATTTGCCCTGATGCTGGATCCCGATAGTGGAATGTGTCAACTGTTCCCAGACAGCTGATTGATACCTGACAATCTGCAGCTGATTTGAAAATTCACATAGCCACACTGTAACTTATTCATGCAAAGATTTGGGATGGAAAAAGCTGTTCAGAAACTCCAGTCACCATCACTTAAGAGGAGCCAGGAAGAGACAATGGAATCAGTTTGCTTCTCCTTACATTGTGATAAATCAGGCATAATTCCAATGGACCTAAATGTAATTACATTCATGTAAGGAAGGGTAGAATCAGACCCGTGCTTATTTTATTTTCTGTGGCACAGAGGTTATAATTGAAGTATATTTGATAGATGTACACAGCAAAGCTGAAGGCTTATATCTGGTAAAATTATTTTTAGTGATGTAAGACACCCAGATGTACAAAGAAAAAATATATCACCCAGCTCTAGGCACTGTATTATATAACCAGAAGTTGTTCATTTCCATTCCACTTGAACACAAAGGTAAAACATACAGTCAATGGTTGCCAGCAGCAAAAGGGTGCAATCAACAGAAAAAAAGTATTTCATGTTCCCTGTGCAAACTCGTAGTAATTACAAACAATTATTAAACTGCATTCTTTAGACAACTGGATAAGATGTTATTTTCCAGCCAGAGGTAGAATTAATTATACTGCTTGTTGATTGTCTTTGTGGACTTTTGTGTTTTCCTCATTAGTTCAGTTTTTTAATAAAACAATTATTGGCCCTATTTCTGGGCTATTGCCAGGCAAACACAAAGGAAAAGTAGAAACGTTATAAAAATCCAGCCGCGTATTGCATAGTTAGATGTATTTTACATATGCTGTGATAGTGCCCATTCCTAATAAATATGATGGTATCTTAGTCACAGCAGTGCTTGAACTGTCCAAGCCCTGATCCTGCAAATGCTTATGCATGTGCTTATTTTTACTCAGGTAAGTAACTTACTTCCATGACACTACTCAAGTGTGTAAAGTTAAACACTTGCAGAAATCTTTGCAAGAGTGGGACCTAAAGATTTAGCATGGTTTGAGGACATGGTTAGGGCCCCATTTCCACTACTAAAAGGAACTATAGTATAACTACCCAGACAAGGTGGTAGCTTAGCTGGGCTCTTAGTGCCAGCATGTGTGATGGGTTGTGTACATAATGTGTGATTTGTTTTCAAAACTGTATTTAAAGCCACTAGTTACTATGGTGACTGGTACTAAGCAAGATAATATATTTTCAGTAATTTTCTGAAGACACCTTTTTTCCCCTCCCCTTCTGTCACTAGTGTCACAGTTCAGGGCATCTACCCCTATATTCCCACTCCATGGTCCAGCAAAGGCACCAACTCTAGTCTCCTCACCCATCACCTCTCTTGGGAGGAGACCCACGTCTCTCTCCCTCCTGACCTGGGTTTTTCCAGGTTAAACAGTTCCAAGCTGTGAAGCTCTCAGGGCAGCCAGGGCTGTAAGTCATGTTGTTGTCAACTGCCTTCAGCATGAGGGAGTCTTGCCTGTGCCAGCTAGCTGTTAGCTCACTAACACAACCAGCCTGTCAGCCACTCAGCCACTCTCCTCTGAGTGACAACAGATACTGGTTGACAATAGATACACCTGAGTCCCTTCAAAATGTCCCCTCTTTGTATCATTGGATACCCACAGAAATCCCAGATCCTCCGTTCCCAAAGGAACAGTGTACCCGTTTTACCGTAGACCACCGCTCTTGTATCTCACACACGGCACCTGAGTTTGATTGTAGTAAAAACAAGGACATTTAAGAAAGTATAAGGTTCAAGAAAGATTCAAATAGAATCAAGTGAGAGCAATGGAAACAAATGATTACATACAAAACAAAATCATAAAATGCAAACTCGGGCCTACACTTATTAATAGGTACCTTTCCTATTTCATAAAGTAGATTCTCACCACAAAGTTCAGTCTTGTGCAGCGTTTGGTAGTGCCAGAAGACAGGACCAAATTTTTCATGAAGCACCTCCTTCTCATTAAGGTACCTACCCCAATAGTGAATGGATTACTTTTGTGGGAATTCTGCACACAAAAAAATTAAAAATTCTATGCCAAAAAATTAAAAATTCTGCACACAATATTCCAAAATTCTGCATATTTTATTTGTTAAAATAACACAATATAATCATGCCAGTTTCAATTATTTTGATAATTTATTTCAAAATACCTGACAGCAAATATGTCTGTAACAATACAGACAACAAAAAAGATTCAGGAAATGTTTTTTGACAAATAGATTCCTTACTAGGCATATTAATACAGAACGTTGAGTAATAATTCATTTAAACTACAATACAGAAACGTATTTCCCACACCCCTCAGAAGCAGTGCAAAGGTTTGGGGCAGTCGGGGTAATGGAGGAGCTGAGGTAGAGGGAAGTAATTGCTGGGAAGGAGCCTGGGTGTGAACTTGGACTGTGTGGGTGGGAGAAGTATGGAACAGAGTTTTTTGCGGGGAGGGATTGTTAGGGAGCCTCCCCCAGGCAGATCCTACTTGACCCCTAGCCTCTCTCATTCAGTCTGGCACATCTGCCCCTGTCTCATGTGTTCTTGCACACTCCCCCTCAGCTATCGCTCCTCCCCAGGTGTTCCTGCACCCCCACTCAGCCACCCCTTCTCCCCATCCCTATGTATTCCTTCATCCTCCACTTAGCCCCTGCCCCAGTCTGTCCCCCCACTAGGCCTTCTAAACCCCAGTCTGTGACCCCCCCCCCAGCAGCTCCATGCAGTCGGTCCCCCCGTATCCTGTGCCTCCTGATCTGGCCCACGGGCAGGGCGCTGTGAGGAACACAGCCTTTTCTCTTCCCTATCTGCTTCTGGGGCTGCTCCTGCCTGGGAGCAACTGCTCTCTTCTGGTACCACAGCAGCCCCTGATGGGTGAAAGGTGTAATTGCAGCATCTCTCCAGCAGAATATATTTTCTGCAGAGAAAAAAGATTCTACGCAAGAGATTAATTCTGCACATGTGCAGTGGCGCAGAATTCCCCCAGGAGGAATGGATGCAGTGTTTTTCTCCATTGTGTGATATACTGAATCAGTCTTTTGTTTTTATTCACAGACAGGGTGACCCCTTTTCACTTCCAAGTAGTTTCAATGCTTATGCTTTGTCTTTGATGGTTTTCCATTGACTTTTCTGGGTTGATGAAATAGTGGACAATTGAGTAATACATTATGTAATCAGCTAGCCGAGGGGGTGGTAACTCCCTCCTGTTTGAATATGCCATCACCAAGACATATGATTCCCTGGTGACTCTCTTTCACTCCAAGACCATAAGGGCGTAATTTTCTATATAGTTACATTATTCTTTAAATATTATCTGTACACACATCTCACAATAAGTTACAAGCTTTCAGCAGAGATCTCACATGCTATCCTTTATGGATAAATACCATGAAAGTGGTGTATTGGGTGTAGGAGTTGCTTGTAAGAACAGTAAACCCTTTGCCAGTTGGCACCAATGCGTCTCTGTGTCACATCTTCCTACACGTGTTCCCCAGCAAGCCAGCCTAAGTAGGCCAGCATCTGTACTTTGCTTACAATTCAAAGTAACAACATAATTGTCCACAGCCGTAAGTTACCACACAACCCTTTCTAAGCAAGCACATTTATTCCTAAGGTAAAAAGTATTAAGGCAACAACATATTAAAAACAATAAAAGAACATACACACATACTAATAAGCTTACTAGAGATCACCCCAGCTCCAATCTTGGGCTCTGGTAGGATTCAGTCCTTCAAACCCTACCAAGGGGTTTTTCTGTGGTCACAAGTTCATAACAGCTTTTGCTCAGAACAAGAAGTTATATGCGTATGTTAGCCCTTCCGTTATACAGCTAGGGTTTTTGATATCCAGAGACTGAATAGATAATCAGTCAGACAATGGTGCTCTCCTTCAGAAGGCTGGGTCTAGAAGTGGAAATTTGCATTTACTTCACCCCAGCTATTTCATAGGAAACCCGCTTGTCTCAAAAAATCATTCTTGTCTGGCACATCATTTAAAATAGTTTGATGCTTGTTTGATGCTCATATCACTTCCCAGGATTTAGTTTGGCCACATATCTCCTTGAGAGAAGTTATGTACAATTCCACATTAAGACACAAAATTTGCATTTATGAGACAATGGACTCCACAGCTATTCAAACTTCATTCCATAAGAGCTCCCAAAGATAGGGCCATTTCCTGCAATATCTCTCACAACTAGATTTTGGATTCAAAACCTCTAGCCAACTTTGTGGGTAAAGTTTTGGGTGAAGGCTGAGGCTGGATCTTATTTTATGTACCCATTCTGCCCCTGCATGGGTAAAAGAGTGCTGGGAGCCTGGCTTTTAAGTGCTGTGCTTTCTGCACGTTCCACCCGGGCACTCTGAGGCCCCAGCATTTATTTGTAGAAAATAAATACAAGTACAAACTAAGGATCAGGGGTTTTTTTTAGTAGTTGGGTTTGACCATTAAACACCAAACGCAGTTGGCTGAGGGCCTGTCTTGATTGTTTTGCTCCAGTCCCACACCCCTCCCCAGTGGCCCCTGTGATGCGAGACGAGGGGGATTTGCACTGGGGGAGAGAACAAACACCCCACGCTCCAGTCGCACGGATACAAGCCTTGTTCGGCGAGGGCTCCGTGTCTCTAGAGTTTACACCACGGAGCTTCCCGCCCAGGCAAGCCCGGAGCAGCCCGTGGGACGGTGAGGCGGGTTAGGCTGCAGGTTCATACTCGGCACTAGTTGGGGTGGGGCGCGGCTGCCAGCGAGTGAGGCACCTGGGGCCAGGCAGCACCTCAGCCCCTCCCCGGTACTGCCTGGGCAGGGCCCCGGCCGCCGCCAACGGAAACAGGGGATCCGGGCACGTGGGGGAGGGAGGCGGCCGGCGCACAGCAGGGGGCTCCGAGTCCTGACTCCTGAGTGCCTTCCCCTCGGCTTGGTGCGAGGCGGGGCCCTGCCGCAGGATGCGGTGGCTGAAGAGGCCACATGGGAACCCAACCACCCGCCCGTGCCGCCAGAGGGCCCCCGCCCCTTCCCCATGGCCCCTCCCTTCGGCCCGCCTCCTCTCGGGGGGCGGGGCGTGGTATCTGCGTTAGAGGCGGTAAAGACATGGCGGCGCCCAGCGCGAAAGCGGAAGCCGGCCGGAGCGCGTGAGGGGGGCGGACGCTAGTAGCCGGGGCTCGCGCGCAGGTAACACGATCCTTCCCTCCTCCCTCTCACCCCCGCGCACAGACGTGGCTCGCGACGACCCCCTCATTCAGCATCGGCATGACGGCCCCGAGTCCATACCGTCCCCACGCGACCTTCCCCGTAACGGCCCCGAGTCCATATCGTCCCCACGCGACCTTCCCCGTAACGGCCCCAACCGTCCCTGAGCCCACAGCTCCCCCCCATAATGGCTCCCTGCCCAAACCATCCCCCAGGCCTATCCAGCGAGTACCCTTCCCCCACCAAGTACCCTCTGCCCAAAGCACCCCCACGCATAACCTAGACCCCCCATAAGTACCCCTTCCCCAAAGCATCTAACCCCAGCACTGCCACTCCAACCTAGAACCCCCATAACTATTCCTCTATAAAGCATTTCCTAGCCTAGAACTCCCATAACTACCTGTGTTGTCCTCCCAGAACTCCCACCCCAACCTAGAATCCCCATAACTACTTCTCTGCAAAGCACCCCCATCCTAGAACCTTCCACCTGTAACCTAGAACCCCCAACCCTACCTTAGAACCCCCTTAACTACCACCTAAAGCATATCCAAGCCCCCATCCTAACGTAGAACTGCCTATAAATACTTCCTCTCTAAAGCATCCCACATCCCCTTTCATCACCACACTGATGACAAGCACCGGTGTGTAGCTAACTCCTCTCTCCCAAGCTGCTCACTCAGTATAATGTGCTCTCCCACATCAGTGCACCACCCGAGGAGTGGCTTCACAAGGTTTTATCCTTTTTTGTTCAGAATTGAATAAAGAGAAAATGACTGTTTCAATGATTTATTAATCATTATTATTTGTATTACACTGCAATAAAGTTATTCAGTTGTGGGGAAACTGTTTTTAGCCCAATGAAAGATTTAGAGACCCCACTGTAAATTAAATCTTTCAGGGTCTTGATTCCATTCATTCCACATGAATGGTTTTGTCTCTTCTGAGTGAAGGATTCAACTGCAATAGGTTCAGTGGGAGGAAGAAACTTGTGAAGCAGTAATGCTGAAGAAGACCACCCTTGGGGACGAGAGGAGAAAATAGTTTACAGTGCAACAGAGCAGCAAAAATGGCCAATGTAGTTTTGAGCTGCATAGATAGAGACATCACATCGTGGAATGAGGTGGTGGTAATATACCACCTGGCTCTTATATAGCGCTTTACAAAGGAAGTCAGTATCATTATACCCATTTTATAGATGGGGAAACTGAGGCATAATAAAGTGAAATGATATGCCCAAAGTCATCCAGAAGGTCAGGAGAACCCAGATCTCTTGAGTCCAGTGCTCCCTAGCCATTTTCTATATAAAAAAATTACACCTCTAACTGAAATGTTATACCACTACAACTTTCAAGGGCAGACTAGGCCTAAGGATGGAGAAGAATTGGCATGGTGCAAGGGATATTAGCAGGAGTAATGGGATGAGATTAAAAAGGGTAATTTAGGATGAATCTCAGGAAAATCTTTCTACCAGTGAGATTCTTTCTTTCTTTCTTTCTTTCTGCTGTATAAGGCTCTCTATGAGCAGGGAGGTCAAAACATTATCTATTTTCTCTTAATAGAAGTAGGAAAAGTTGCTAGCACCAGCAACAATGCTATTGGGAACAATCCTACATTGTCAGAGAGATGGACTAATAGGTCTTTACCATCTCTGTCGTCTTTTTGTGATAACTGGATTGAGACCTCCAAAAGTGTGTGAAGAGAAGTTTCCATAACTTGCCAATTGTCTGAGAGAATTGGGGCTCATCATTATTATCTTTGTCTTGACTTGTTGAATCACATCTGAAACTGAAGAGTTTAGTAGTGATGTTTTCCATCTAATCCTGTGCAGGGGAGTAACCAGAGGAGAATGTCAATCTGAAATCTAGTAACCATAGTCCACCCCCCTGGCTTTTCAGCAGTTGCAAAACAATCTCAAATATAGTCAGTTAGTTTGTAACTCCCACCTTCCCCTGTCCTCATCCCAAATAACTATTAAAAAAATTTAATAGCCTTTTCCAAATTCTGTTAGTTCAAATGTCTGTAATCTCAGGGGGGTTGATACTGATTTTTCTGAGAGATTGTAGAATGATTTCATCCCTTTAGGAAATAATCTAATACTGCCAAACTAGTTTAATGTTGGTGCCCCTCCCAGGGCCAGAGCCAGTTCTTTAAAGTTGAGTGATTTAACAACCCACACTAGAAATAGAATGCAAGTACAATCTGAAATAAACAAATATTGTTTAAACCGTGCTTAAAGTATGTTTCATTACAACAAAATTGTCATACAGATTTCTACTGTAGTATTCATTGCTTGACCTTAGATTAAAAGTTATGTTTTTGTATTTTTCAGAATAGCCATTGTATCCTAAAACATGCAGTCTGCTTCGCAGAGATTTGGAGTTTGTTCCTCATGTCTGAAATGGCAGCTAAATGGCTTAATTAAATGGCAAAGGAGATTGATTCCAGGATGGATCAGATCTATTTACAGTGAGACGGGGAAGTGGGAAAGAGACTATGGATTGGAAACAAGAAAGAAAGTTGAGAAGTGGTGGCTTCCAAGAATGAAGGAACAGTTTTGCAAAACTTCAGAAACAGATGTAAGCATTTTGAGAAACTTTAAAAATTCATATTTGATTTTTTTTCTCAAGGTGAAATATTTTTGAAAGCATCAGTCTGGAGTACTTAACACTGTTTAAAACATCTATATTATTCCCTACTTAGCAAAAATATATCCTGTAATAGACTATTTGAAAAAGTTATAAGAAGAAAAGTGAATAAGGACACAATATGGTTAACAACAGACAAAAGAATTTATAAATGTATGGCTCCCATTTCATAGCTTTCTTCTAAATAAGATATTCACTGGCAGTAAAACCAAAATATTTGTTTGGGTTTTTTTAAATATTACTTTCATGCTAGTAGGAATAAAAACTTCCTGTGGTGCGGTGTAGTGGAAGCAATAGGATACCAACAGATAAATACAAATAAATCACTCTTGAAAGAAAGCTATAAGAAAAATGGATGTCTTAAAATGACAAGCAATTAGAAGGACATTGAGAACACAGCTTTCCTGGTTATGGACAAGAAAAAGCAATACATGTGGTGATTCATACAACAAATCTCTTTCCCCAACTTCTTAATAAATAGTTACTCATTTTATAAGTCTAAATATGTGTATTCAGACTATTCATGTTCAGATTTATTTAAATATATACAGATGTCATTCTAGGCTTTATGAAGTTAGTTTTTCATCACTTCCAGGATTACTTTTATAGAGGAGGGGCGAGTAATATTTGTAAAGTAGTAAAGCTAATGAGAATAAGAGGTGATTGTAGGCCGAGAGTCATTTAGCTTGCAATTCACACAATGACCAAAAAAGCCCCTTTGGAATTTTTTTTTTTTTTTTTTTTTTTTGGAGGGGAAACTTCTCAGTCCCATAAAGATGCCAATAAATTGGAGGGAAATATGAGAAAAACAACACAAGTAATTACAGGGCTTGCAGAATTCGTATGAAGAAAGATTTAAAAACTAAGGCTCGATTCTATAATCCGAGAACATGAGTGCAGGAGTCCTCCCACGCAAAAGGGACTTTCATTGACTTTAGAGGGACTCTACTCAGGAATAGGGGTTCACCCATGGTGATCGGATTTCTAGGATAGGACTTAAATGTGTACACGTTGGTAAAACAATGACTACGGCCCTGATTCTTGTAATTCCTACAGCATGTGCTTAATTTTATATACACAAGTAGTTCTGTTAATTTCACTGGGACTACTCACATATATAAAGGTGGGTGCATGTGTGTATGTTGCTGGATTGGGGCTGAAAGGTGACTTTGGTAACTGAATTCAACAGTTAGAAGATTGCAAACACTGAGGCTATGTCTATGCTTAAAACGCCACAGTAGTGCTTCAGTGTAGACACTCGCTACAGTGAAGGGAGCAATTCTGATGTCGCTGTAGTTAATCCATCTCCCTGAGAGGCAGTAGCTAGGTCGACACCAGGGGTTAGGTCGGCATAGTTGTGTGTCTCAGGGGTGGGGATTTTTCGCAACACTGAGAGACGTAGCTATGTCAATGTAAGTTTACAGTGTAGAACAGCCCTAAACAGAGAGAGGAATTGCTTAGAGTGGTACTAGTACAAGGTAAAATCAAGTGAGTTATATTTTAGGCTGACTATGAGAGAGGTTTTCTTAAAAGTGCTATCTATTCTGCTGTGAAATAATCACCCAAAGGAAAGGGCGGAAACTTCCATTGTTTGAGATTTTTTTTTTAAACTGGCTTGGACAAAGCACTTAAAAAATACTGGTAAGAACCAATCCTACATTGTAAGCAGAATGGTTTAGGAAGCTAAGACCCTATTTTCCATAGCTGTGTGATTGGAAAATACCTGAGGGTCTCACCCATGAGGGAGCCATTTTTAAAGTAAATAACTTTTCTGGAATACTTAAAAAAAAAAAAAAAGGGGAGGGGCCTTTGAGATTATAAACTTTGTAAGGAATCAGTTTTCAAAGAGCAGTTTGGCTTCACTGACCAACTGCTAAATCTGTTGTCCCACTAATGTGGCATGTTAAATTTATATTTAGGGAAGCTTGTTTCTCAGAGTTTTCTATAATTGAAAGCATCCCAGAAACAATGAATGTCTTAAAAAAAAAAAAAATCCTCCCCACACTGTGAAGATCTTTGAAAAACAATTTTAGTATATTCTGTCTCTCTAATACAATTCCATGTTTCTTTTTCGCTCTTATCTATGTTCAGTCACGTACCTTTAAACTCTCATTCTTCCTTCTCATTTGCTTCTCTTCTCCCCCTACTTGTCCTTCCTCAGGCAGAAAATAGAAGTCATTATATTGTCACAAAGATAGAGAGGTGACCTGACTTGCATAGAGAAGGAAAATAAGATGAGAATTATGCGTGCGTGCCAGGGAAAGAATTGGTTTAAATACATGCCTTTTTAGTATGAGACAGCAATCTAGAAATCATTCATAAATATGCAAAACTCATAGAATTATTTTTAATATTTTTGTTCCATTCCTGGTGTTAATGTGACATTTAATAAAATCCAGCGTTAAGGTGCTAGTTGTCTCTACTACCCCAGTAAACCATTTTGATTCTCTTTAGTTTTGCTGTTTGCTGGGGAAACAAAAAGGAAAATCTGTAGGGGAAAATATATTTGGAAGAGAGTGTTTGTTAAATAGGAATACAGACTAATATTCATAGTACAATAGAACCTCAGAGTTACGAACACCAGAGTTAGGAACTGACCAGTTAACTACACACCTCATTTGGAACTGGAAGTATGGAATTAGACAGCAGCAGAGACCAAAAAAAAAAAAGTCTAATATAGTACAGTACCGTGTTAAACATAAACTACTATAAAAAAAAAAAGCGAAAGCAGCATTTTTCTTCTGCATAGTAAAGTTTCAAAGCTGTATTAAGTCACTGTTTAGTTGTAAACTTTAGAAAGAACAACCATAACATTTTGTTCAGAGTTACGAATATTTCAGACTTATGAACAACTTCCATTCCCGAGGTGTTTGTAACTCCGAGGTTCTACTGTATTTTTTTAAAAGCGATCATAGTATTTTTGTAACACCAGCATGTAAAGAATAATGGCCCAGCATGTAAATTGTTGAACAATGGATATAATCAACTATATAGTGACCAAAATTAGATGGTGAACAATTTATAGGGAAGATTAAAGTTGCAAATAAAAAAATCATAATGTTACAAATATTACTTTATTTTAAAAAATTAGAATTTAAGTATTTTCACTTACTGTTCACTCTTTAGGCTGCCTTTTTGTATTTTTAGTTTTTGCAATAGGAATATAGCGATCAATTTCACTTTAGTTTGTAGTCAGTTTTTAGTCACCTTAACTTTTCACATTCTCATGCAGTAGCCTCAGTGCTTTAGTAATTGGGTTGTAGACACTCTAGAGGCATGTTCGTTTGCTTTTAAAAACTTTTTTTTTTTTAAATAATTAAAACACTTCTGTTACTCTGGGTTTGGATTTTTATGAAACCTAAAATCTGGGGCAATTCTGACCTGACTGTTTTAAAATATAGCACAAATTACAGTTTTAAATGAACAGTCATATCTTTTTTTCCCCCCTCTTTTGTTATCTTGTAAAATAATCTTTTGTAAAAACAGGTATATGCAAAAACCCCATGAATGTTTGCAGTTAACTTTTGAGATAAAACACTAGGTTCCAAATTCTCTGTTAATATAAATTGGTACAACCCAATTGAAGTTTGGAGCCCTGCCAGTTTATACCACCAGCAAACTTAACTTGGATATTTTTGATTCAAACCCTATTTTTGCCCTGCTGTAACATGACTTTGTTTTGTTTAATAGGAGTTTTAGAGATTGTGTAGCCTATAAACTGCTTATTGATTTATTTTTTCAAAATTAAATGCTAACCTACTTGGGTTTAACTTTTTTTATTCTTCCTAGAAATCAAGACAAAAGTTTTATGTGCTTTCAATGTTCCCATACCCTTCTGGAAAGCTGCACATGGGCCATGTTCGAGTCTATACCATCAGTGACACAATAGCACGGTTCCAGAAAATGAGAGGGATGCAGGTAAGGAACGATTTGCAATACGGTAGAACCTCAGAGATACGAACAGCTTGGGAATGAAGGTTGTTCGTAACGCTGAACAAAACTTTATGGTAGTTCTTTCAAAAGTTTACAACTGAACATTGACTTAATACAGTTTTGAAGCTTTACTATGCAGAAGAAAAATGCTGTTTTTTAACATCTTAATTTAAATGAAACCAGCACAGAAACAGTTTCCTTACCTTGTCAAACCTTTTTTTAAACTTTCCCTTTATTTTTTTTAGTAATTTATATTTAACACAGTACTGTACTGTAATTGCTGTTTTTTTGTTGTCTTTGCGGCTGCCTGATTGCGTACTTCTGGTTCCAAATGAGGTGTATAGTTGACCGGTTGGTTCGTAACTCTAGTGCTCATAACTCTGAGGTTCTACTGTAATTCATAGGCTCAGGAGCACACCCAGTCATAATTATAAATGTATGGCAAGTGCTGTACAGTTCTTAGCAGCACCCACAATTTCAGGCCCAAGAACATACCAATAGAGAACACTACTGTTGCTGGCTGTTAAAGTGCTCTTTCAAAGCCTCTGTCAACTGCATAGTTCCACACTGGGCTCCAGTAATGGCCCTCGTATCTGGCTGTTCAAACTCAGCAGACAGCTTTCCACCTTCACCCTTCATCCTTGTGGCAGCTTGTACTCCATTGCCTCTCAGATATTGTGCAGGACGCAACAGGGAGCTATAACCATAACAATATTTTTCTCACTGAGATCCAGTCTAGTGAGTAAACACCACCAACATCTCTTCAATCTACCAAAAGCACATTCAACAGTCATTCTGCACTTGCTGAGCTGGTAGTTGAATTTCAGAGCTATCTAGTGGCTGGTGTATGGCTTCATCAGCCGGGGAGCAAGGGGTAGGCTTGGTCACTATTGGTATTTCAGTATCACCAATGGTAATCCACCAGTTGGGAAAGAATGTCCCTGCTTGTAGCTCTCTGAACAGTTCTGAGTTCTTAAAAATGTGAGTGTCATGCATCTTCTCTGACCAGTCCACATTGATAGCAGTGAAGTGTCCTCATTGATACACCAGTGCTTGCATAACCATAAAAAAATAGCCTTTTTCTGTACTCTGTGTCAAGGTGGGCTGGTGTCAGAATAGGAATATGCATGCTGTCTAATGCCCCACCGCAGTTTGGGAACCCCATTGCTGCAAAACCATCCACTATGTCCTGCACATTGCCGAGAGTCACAGTCATTTGTAGCAGGAAATGATTCATGGCTCTACACGCTTTCTTGACAACAGTCCCCACTGTAGATTTCCCACTGACCAGTAGCAATCTGGAATTGCAAATTTCCACAGTGTGATCACCAGTCTCTTCTCCACTGTCAATGCAACTCTCATTCTGGTGTCCTTGTGCTGGAGAGCTGGGGCAAGCTCATCACACAGATTCAGAATGTGGCCTTTCGCATCTCAAAGTTCTGCAGCCACTGCTCATCATCCCAAACCTGCATTATGATGTGATCCCAGCAGTCAGTGCTCGTTTCTTAGGCCCAGAAGCAGTCTTCCATCACCTGCAGCTGCTCCATGAACACCACCAACTTTGAATTATTTTTTGCTATGTCCTTTAACAAACTGTCCTAGAAGAAACCAAACTGTCCTAGAAGAAACCCCATTGTTGTGGTACTTCCTGTGGGTCTGCCAGTACAGAATAATCATGTGTCCTGTATATGCAGTGTTCATGAGAATAGTGCAGCGCTCTGCAGGCTCCATGCGTCTGTCAGAGATGGTGGACAGCGACAAGTGCCACACGAGTGTGGGATTTTTTTTAAAAGCATGAAAATTATGGCATATAGATGGTGTTATGGGATGGAGAAAGTTGCGTGCTGTGCACTTGACTTCCTGGGTCTCAGAAATCCTGGATGAGTCATTTCTACTCCACAAGAGGTGAAAATTTCCCCAAAGGCATTGCACTAGACGGTGGCAGGTGGCACTTGGAATGTTTACTTATGGTATACTGCACTTTGCATTGACACGAGCACTCCATGTGATTGTACACAGCACTGATGCAAGCAGCCAAGTATGCATATGCCTGAGCAATATACAAACTTTGGTGGTAGAAGATGAAGTAACTTGCATCAACCAAAGTTTGTACTGTAGACATGGCGTGAGGCTACCTCATTTACATTACAAAAGCCGGTCTTTATTTCTAAGGTTGCCTCACCTTCATTACCTGAGGAGTTCTGAAAGGTTTTCCTCCCAACCAATTTTTATATGAGATAAAGTTTCAGACCTTGCATTTCAACTTCTTTTACCTTTTATGTGAGAAAAGACTATGTGAAGTGTATTAGAAGCAGTGGTTGCAGAACACTCTGAATTTCCTATGGCTCTATAAATAGGCATATCTTTTCCTTTTGTGTTAATCTGCTTGAACATCTATTTATGACTAATGATGGGCAGCCAAAGAATTCAACCTTCACATACCATAACAGACATAAAAGGTCTCTCAAATGATTTTCATTGTGTGTCAGACTCAGAGCTGTTGTGTCATGATGAACGTTTACATGAAAAGAAAAGTTCTGAAGTCTTTTTGAAGTTACCAGCCTTGCTAATTCCTACGATGTAGGAATCAGTGTCTTTACTCTTGAATTTCTCTTTCAGATTAATTTCTTGTCTGTTTTTTCAAGAGGCTGTCTCAGCTTCTAAACTTCTACAGATTTGCTCTGTGTGATGATTACAACAGACAAGGAGTTGGGGTTTTTTATTATAGGTGGAATTTGAAAACCACAAGAAAAATAGCTTCATTTCCTTACCTGACTGGATTTTACTGAATATGCAGTAAATTAATAACAATTTTTAAAAAATAAGAAACCAAAATATATCTTTGAATGCATGAATTGGAAAGATTTTTTTGTACTTTATACAGTGAAAAAGCAAGTTTGGGTTTTGCAGGGCTATAAATTCTTAAATCTCTTATTTTCCAGATAGAAATTCATAACTTTTGATATTCAAAGCAAGTCTTATTTTGAAATGTTTTTCTTGGTGCAAATTTTAAAGTTAGAGAGCAATGCCATTTATACTTGGCTGCTTTCCTCAAGAAATGGATGCAGTAGAAAGGAGAATCTTTGAAACAATGTCACATTTAAGGACTCTGCATAAAGATCATAGAATCATAGAATATCAGTGTTGGAAGGGACCTCAGGAGGTCACCTAATCCAACCCTCTGCTCAAAGCAGGACCAATCCCCAACTAAATCATCCCAGCCAGGGCTTTGTCAAGCCTGACCTTAAAAACCTCTAAGGAAGGAGATTCCACCACCTCCCTAGGTAACCCATTCCAGTGCTTCACCACCCTCCTAGTGAAAAAGTTTTTCCTAATATCCAACCTAAACCTCCCCCACTGCAACTTGAGACCATTACTCCTTGTTCTGTCATCTGGTACCACTGAGAACAGTCTAGATCCATCCTCTTTGGAACCCCCTTTCAGGTAGTTGAAAGCAGCTATCAAATCCCCCCTCATTCTTCTCTTCTGCAGACTAAACAATCCCAGTTCCCTCAGCCTCTCCTCATAACTCATGTGCTCCAGCCCCCTAATCATTTTTGTTGCCCTCCGCTGGACTCTTTCCAATTTTTCCACATCCTTCTTGTAGTGTGGGGCCCAAAACTGGACACAGTACTCCAGGTGAGGCCTCACCAATGTCGAATAGAGGGGAACGATCACGTCCCTCGATCTGCTGGCAATGCCCCTACTTATACAGCCCAAAATGCCGTTAGCCTTCTTGGCAACAAGGGCACACTGT